>SRMA01027157.1:69291-81074 GCA_007224835.1 Danionella cerebrum | reverse complement strand
TAACTGTTTTGAAAATGTGACGTCAGAGTGGGCAAATGTGTTTAAGCAATCGAGAAAAACTGTAATGGCTCTCCACATCAATCCAGCGCAGCTCCGTTCGGTTGAGGTCTGGGCAAGTCTAACAGCTGGACTTTGTTTTTCTGAGCAAAACTTCTGCTGCGGACTTGCTCTAATGTTTTGAGCCAACTGTCAAAGTTTTCGTCAGTCAAAGTCAAAGCCAACATTTTGTTGTTCGCCTTTTGCTTCGGATAAAAAATTTTAAAGGTATCTCAGAGATTTCTTAGCAACAGCCTCCAAACTGGTCTGAATTGGGTTGCTATGTTTTTTTAGAATGTTACCACTAAAGGGATTCTGAGAAATCGCTAAGAATGCTGGGAAAGTTTCCATTGACTTGACATGGGTTTAAACTTTGTGAAACTTTAAGTCTAACTGAGAAACATCATAAATAAATGGTGGCTGTAACAACTGTAATTTCCTAACTCCTTAGCGACCAAACTGTTTACCTTAGCAACCAAACTTTCTGACCCCTATCTCAACTTTGGTTAACAGGTCGAAATCTCCAGTGCACATTGGGTGAGAGGCGGGGGTACACCATGGACATGACGCCAGTCCATCGCAGACAATGAGCACGATGAAATTCCTAAATGTTATATATTATCCAGTTATATTTTTGAAGCGTCTGCACGATTATAAATAGAAAAAAATAACTGAGCAATCTGAAGAAGTTTTTTCTTTTTTTTGTATTTGATGTTAATGACAGAATGAGGCAAAGAGGAAAGAGGGAAAAGCTGTGTTTTGTCTTATTCTGTGCTGGATGAAGTACAAAGCTGGACTGACGTGATCCCTGAAAGAAAAGGTAGAGGGACAGTGTGGGAAATCAATCACATGGGCAGGTCATTGCCCTTGAAAACAATGTACCGTCTGAATGAAGTCAATGGTACAGTAGCCTAAACACTCCGACACACCCCCATTCCCCCCAAGCCTTTTGTGAGCATCCTTTGTGTGTGCTCTAATACTGAAATGACAGACACCTGGCCGGAAAACAGCTGAACGGCCAGTTGTCCAATCACATTTGCTCTTGAGGACTGTCATTTCAACACAGGTTGTTGTTTGTGTGAAATATCCTGAAATTAAAGCTGACGACCTGTAATTAAACTGAGCCGTGATGAAGTCAAAGACAGCTAATAGAACCCTTGCAGTCCGACTATAACCAGATCTCAAACTAAAGCTAATGTTTTAGTGCTGAACTGTGCATGAGGCTACATCCACCTACATAACAAAACCACTCGTTTCCACAAGCATTTGCAAGTTTCCACAACAACACCCAGCTACGAAATCCTTGTGTAGGTGTATTTACATTTATACATACAGTACTCACACAGTATTGTGTCAGTTTTCCAAGAAATGATGAGTTTGGACGTAAGTACTTAAAGCATTTTGAGCCATGTGATACTCATGTGAACACATCAGCTCTGTTCTGAAAGTTCTGATTTCTTGCCCATTTTTCAGAAAATGGTTAGCTGAAGCCATGTACTGTCAAACAACTGTGACAAAAGTTTACACACCCTGGTGATTTTGGCCTAATATAAGGTGACCATATTCTGATTTCCAAAAAAGAGGATAATTGGCCTCGAGACTCAAAATCAGACAGGCTTCTCGGAGGTTGATGAACATGCTTTGTTATGCTTCAATGGTGCCTTCAATGGTTCAAATTACGTTCTGTAATAAAATAAAATGACATTTGTAAAAACTTGTCATAAATAAATAATATGAAATAATGTTCTAAATGCTAACAAATTATCTCTTAATAACTCTAATAAGACAAATAATAGAAGAGTCTCACAAAGATACTAACTTAACAAACAAAAAACGATCTATTCTTTTATCTTTCGTTGTCTTCTTCATCCTGCAAAGAGCAGACCTGCCCACAAGGTAACCTCTTGGTAATTACATCAACTAAAGTAGTACCGTAGTATTGTGTGCAAAGCACCGGTCAATTTACTTACACACGTAATGGTCCATGAAAAAGAGTGAACACCGGACATATTGGTGAATTTATAAAACCCAGACTGGATGTAAAAAGTGTATATGTCCGGGCAAAAGAGGATGATTGGTCACCCGAGCCTAATAACAAGCACAAAAATTGACACAGAAGGGTTCAAGCGGCTGGCGAAGGTTTGTGCAGAAAAGGTTTCTGGCTCTTGATAGTCCCTCGCCTCTTTCATCCAGTGATTGAAGGATTTACGGGTAAAGGGAGTTAAACAGAACAGAAAAAGGATTTAAAAGATCTCCAAGGAACTGGGAATCAGTCGATCAGCAGTGTTCAAACTCTGATGAGGAAGAGGAAAGTGAGGGATTCTGGTGAAATCAACAAACATTTCTGCTACAACTGCCAGAAAAATTGCAAGGGATGGAAAAACACAGGGCTCTGTAAAAATGCGGCTGTTTCAATGAGAACAATAAAGTGACACTTGAAGAAACATGTGTCGCATGTTGAGTTTCCAGAAGAAAGCCATTACTACACAAATGCCACAAAGCAGCAGGTTACAATACGCCAAACAGCTCCAAACTCCTGTAAAAAAGTTTACTTGAAGCGACGAGAGCACAAAATTGAACTTTTTTTCAAAAGCAAAAAAAATTGCCACAGGAAACCCCTGTCTAGAGTCATGGTTTGTGACATCACTCAGCACATTACCCGAGTCTTGTAGCAAATAATAAAGGGATGCTTCTTAGCAGGGTGCTCAGGTCTGCATTGAGAAAATATTTATGCAATGACTCGGCGGGCCTGAAGGTGGCGTTTATGGTACAACAGATGTACCCTGCACCACAACAGGAAAGAAAAAGGCGACAACAAAGAAGAAATCAAAGAACACGAGTGATTTATACTGTTGTTAGCTGATCAAACAGTATAAATAAACTGTGATTTGACAAAAATGTGGTGCATGAGAGGATTTTCTGTATGAAGTCATTCTCCTTGCAAAAAATGGATCCTATACGGCAGTGCAAATCACTCGGCAGAACTCGTTCGGTCAGATGTGTGATGTTCTGTTGGAGCCCATGCTTTGCAATTGAGGCACGTCGGTGCACAAAGCTTCACAGCGATAATTTGTGTTGTTGGTGTTGGCCTTAAGCATCATTATAAAGCCGGCAACTGTATACTTTGCAAGGCGGATGTAAAGTTTAGTAATTATTCCATGACACCTGATATTGTCTGTTAAAAGCCTTCCAAAGTGTGTGGGTTACTGTTTATGGATATACAGAGAGAATACTTTTCCAGAATAAAAGAATTTTTTCGTAAAACCATGGGCATCCAGGATTTTTTCTGTGTTCTTTGATTTCTTCTCTGTTGTCATTGTCTTCTTTCCTGTTTCATTGTGTGGTGCTGGGGGCATTTGTTGTACCGCAAACGGCATCTTCAGGAATGGAGCATCATCGCATCAATATTTCCTTGTCCCGCAAAAGAGCACCCTGCTGAGAAGCATCTGAAGATTCATGCAAATCTCATTTTGGACCAGTGTGTAGAGGCCTTAAATCTAAAGTATTAAAATACCGCGAAACAGTCGGTGGACATTTTTAGTGGTATAATTGTTCGTTCATCATTTAAAAATATTTTCTGAATAAATTTAAACAAAGGGTGGCACAGTGGGTAGCACTGTGGCAATCCAGTTAAAAGGTTGTTGGTTCGAGGCTCGCTGGTGATCTTCCTGGAAGAGTTTGGATGTTCTCCCTGTGCTTGCTTGGGTTTCCACTGGGTTTACTCTGGTTTCCCCAACAATCCCAAAAACATGCGCTTAATTGAATATTTAACCTTACTGAATGAATGGGAATCCACGGGAATCAACTGAAAACGGGTTTCAACGGGTTGGAAAATGAATGAATGAAATGTAAACAAAACATATTCTTTGTGTTTTTACATTTTGTCTGCTTAAGTAATGTTTTCAAATATCTAGTCACATTTTGCACTTGGGAACAGAACTTTGCGATACGAGGCATGTGTAAAAGACCAATACTATCTTCATCTTTTAAAGGATTAACAAACAATAGATTACACATAAAGCTGAACTCTGCGTAACTCAAACTTACATCCCAGTTGTAAAGTGATGAATGGCCAGTGTCTGGGGTCAGGAAGCTCATAAAGCACCCATTTCTATCATGTGCATCAAAGCTTAGTTGTGCTGACCTTATACATATACAGACGGCCAGGTCTTTCGCAGAGTAATTGAAACCCCAAGGACGTTCTGCCTCGCCGCGGTATTACTTTCTATGCAAACTGTCAGTTTCTGAATGAAACCAGAGTTATTTATTCTGAGACCTGAAAGGAAAAACCGGGATGAACACAATGACATTGACTGAGAATAGGAGACCCCCCCCCCCAGTCTCTCCAAACTCCCATCTGCCCTTCTCTGTCTGCTGGGGGTCGGCTTTGATGGGTCAGAGTTCACAGACGGCAATCAATGTGTTTGTGTCGCACACATACAGTTGAACGATGACCTCTTATCTTTATATGCATATAAATCTAATCCGTTCTCTGACCGTCTGTCACTAACAACAGAACCTCCTCATCTCGCGGCTCATGCTCAGAACTCCTCATAAGATTTCTGAAGGAGCTGTTGGACGACACTTCAAGAACTCCTGACCAGACGCTGACTGCACACTGTCGTCACACATGCACGAACAGAGACATTCAGACTCTTTGCTGGACTAGAACGTCCAAATATTTTCACAGAATCATCCTCCTTTTATAAGTTCTGAAGCGAGGCCCCTGCTCTGTTGTCTTAACCCTGGTTAGAACATCCCTGCGCATTACTGGCCTCTGTGTTTTCACTGCATGTGCGCATCAGGGAGAGGCTAGAAGTTTTCTGAAAAGCACGCGATGATCCATCCATTTTAACCTCCAACAATATTTGAATTGCTGCTAATAATTACCCTAGAACATAAAAAAAAGACAGGAATGTCATATAAATTACTGACGAGGAGACTTATAAAACATAAAGGAACTGTTGGTGTAATACAGGAATATATACAATGGGTGTTGAGTACACTATGAGGAGGAATGATTCCACAAAATTAAAGGAATTCTGGGAAAATGCTTTGATAACTGTGGGTGAAACTTTCTAAACCTGCAACTCACACTGGGAATCACATATTAACTCCCAATATACCATACTTATGGAGGTTATCAGCCTGTGCAATATATATACCAATCACTCAGCAAAAGTATTTGAACCCTTGGCTCTAGACGGGTTACCATTTTTCCATTGACTTATAACGACCATTGAAAATAAATAAGAAAAGATAACTTCTAGATTAAATATCATAGAGAAAATGGACTTTATTTTATGTTAATCATAGTAACAAATTAAAATAGACAGCTCCCTAGCAACCAAACTGTTTACCATAGCAACCAAATTTTCTGGGGCCTATCTCAGCTTTGGTAGATGATATATGTGAAGGCATGGGGGTTGGTTTATATAACTTACACTGACAAAGTCAATATTATAATATGTCAGTGACCCTTCCTAACAACCTGACTGTTTACCATAGCAACCAATTTGGTATATCATTACCTCAGCTAAGGAAAATCGTAGAGACACAGGGGTTGGTTTATATTATGCATATTGACACAGGGACCTTTTTATGATGTCAGTGACACCTCCCTAGCAACCAAAAATTCTTGCTAGGCAACCTATCCATTTTGCTAGTAATATAAGCCATGTTTACAAGCCAACGTCAAATTTGTGTACAATCTAGTTAATCAGGAATATAGATAAGGTGCATCAATGAAACCGGAACATTTAAATAGCAGGACCACAATTCTGACAGTATTCCCCTCTTTAAGAAGCAGAAGAAACATTATTGTTATAACAAAAAAAATGACAAATCAGGAGAGAGTTCAAACGGGCAGGGATATGTGATAATGACGAGTGTGAATCAACATTTTATTCTAAGTCAATATACATTTTGTGATTTAAAATTTAAAATCAATATTAAAACAATAAAAGGCTTGAACTACTTCAGTTGTGTGTAAATGAATCTGAAATATATGAAAGTCTAATGTTTATCAATACATTACAGAAAATAATGAACTTTATCACAATATGCTAATGTTTTGAGAAGGACCTGTATATTTTAAATGAGGCTTCACAAAGGTCTAGATTTAAATTTATTTTTTTAGACTCTCTGCAGAAGAGAATAATATTTTAGGCTGCGTGTGAGCAGCAAAAAAATATTGAGAAATCTGCTTGGTAGGTTCATGACATATGGTCTTCATGCCCTCAAATCAAATCGAATAAGTATTAAGGTCAAAGTAAACCAAGTCTGTTATGAGAAGCGGCAGACTGGACCCCGCTTAAAGATCTACGAACTAGCTTGACGTGAAAGACAGAGTAATCTATATAATGGAGCGCTCCATCGCTCAGGATTATGAGAAGCAGGCACACGGACGGACAGATAGGCATTGTATTGATCCCAGCAAACATGCTGTACGCTAGAGACAGAGACACAGCTGGGGATCTTCTGATGACGATGACAATACAAAGAGAGAAGGAGGGAGGGAGGAATAAAGGTAGGGAAATTGTGCAGTTTGAAAGTCTGTCATGGCAGACTGCGGGTTGACGTTCTGCTTGAACTTATTCAAAGGACCATATGCACAGTGCACCATATGCCTCTTGATGCGGCCCCCAAACACAGGCTGCAGAGAGTGACACGAAACAAGTTCAGTTCAAATCAGAATTCTTTTGCCCGTTAGATATGGCAACTAAGCATATAGACGAGCTGTCCAAGTGGCCCAGGCTGAGTATATATTTGGGCGTGACCCGTTAATGAGCAGCTTTAAACTGTTCCCAGTCCGATCTAACATTCTCTGAATTCAATTAAATATGTGTGTTGTCCTGTGATGGCGATCCTCTCACCTGAAAGGAAGTATGCTGGTAAAGAGAATGGTATGGATTAACTCATGCCTCCAAACCGCCTTAAAAAACCTTCACTTGTGCCCTGAACCCTGGACAACCTGACACCTCTTGTCCAAAGTGCGCTGTAGATTCTGACGACTCAGAGCTATTTGCACTGTGCTAAATGTAAATTTGAGGAAGAGGGCATTATGGTTTGGGTTGTTTTTCAGGAAAAACTTTTGGTCTCTTAAGGTTTCTACACACCGATCCGAATTGAGATTTGCACGAATCTTCGGATGATTCTCAGCAGGGTGCTCTTTGTCTGGGTCGAGGAAATATTGATGCAATGATGCTCTCTGCCTGTAGATGGCGTATTAAAGAAGAAATCAAACACTTTGAAAAAATGCTTGATTTCGAGCGGTTTATTCTGCTGGTGGCTGATCACAGGGAGCTGTTTGAGAAAATTATGGAGAAAATTGGATTTTTGCTATGCAATTTCTTTCATGTTTCCTGTATGAAGGTGCTATAAAAAACTTTCATTGGTCTTCTTGTGAAAAAAGGCTCTGATATGGCAGTCGACTCATTCGATGATTCAACTCGTTTATTTTCTTTTATTGTTTCAACCGTCAGGAAAACAGTTGAATGTTTAATTATGAAGCAGTTATTCTTTCTATCTCTTTTTTCTGTCTTTCTACTGTTTTGTTCTCTATATATAACTCTTTACCTTGTTCTCTCTATTTTGCTCTTCCTCTTCTCTTTTTTCCCTCTGTCTTCCTTTTTCTATGATAATCATGAATATATATATATATATATATATTCAGCATATATATGAAAATATAGAAAATTATTCTCTATTGAAAATGTTTCTCTTTATTTCACTCCCTCTATTTAATTTTTCCTCTCACTCTTTCTGTCTCTCTCAATTTCTCTTTTCAATCTATCTGTCTCTTCTTCTCTCTCCTTTTTTCTCTCCTCTCTTTTTCCTCCAGCTCGCTCTCACTTCATGCTATCTATCTGTCTCTTTCCTTCCATGCTCTCCTTTTTCCCGCCTTTTTTTCTCTCCCTCTTTCTTCTCTTCCTCTCTCTTTTTACATTTTCTCACTATTTCGATCTCTAGAAACACCCTCATGAAAATGGCTCTGATACTCAATACTCATGTGTAGTTTTAAAAGAGCTTCTTAGTACTCGTACTATGAGTCGTATTTAGAACTGATACTTGTACTCTACTTTCTTTACTATTTTAGCAAGTAATGGTACTTTTACTTGAGTATGAAATTTCAGAACTCTTTACACCACTAGTGATGTACAAATGCCGCCCACGGTTTACAAAAGAGGCGCGATGCTGCAAGAAACTTCAAAAATTTGGATGGGTGTGTAGAGGCCTTCAGCTCCAGGACTGTTTGGACAGTTGCATGCATCAAGGAATTAGTTTGGGGATTGACTCTGTGTATTCCAAAACAAGTAACTAACGCTGCTTTTCCAGCAGATTTTGACTCTGCTTGGAATGGCGAGGTGCTACAATACTTCCAGTATCAGCTCTTGACTGGGATTTTTTGTGACATTATAGAGCAAAAAACAGAAATACTCAAAGCCTTTATTTAAAAAAAAGAGGTAGATTTGGAACTTCGATGGAAGACTACAGGACTGGTCTTTTGTCCAAAATCTGTGACCTCACTAAGGTGCTTCTTTAAAAATTGTAAAAAAAAAAAAAAAAAAAAAAGAATTTCCTTAAGCTGACTGCACGATTTTAGTCCTGATTTTGAACTTGCACGCAAGTGACCAAAGACGTAATCTGAGAAAGTCCCAAACGAGTCGCAGGCTCGTGAAACTGTGATTCAGACATGTGCAGTGTGAAGTCTGTTCTGACTGGAAATAATGTCTGTGATTACCTGCAGCCAATGAGAGAGCAGCATACAGGGCAGCATGGATTTTGGGGGGAGGTACAAAGACATAGACAGCAATATCAACAAATCAGCTTATCAACATAGGTTTCATTCAAATGAGGCTTTTTCTTGATTTGTTTGGACCCAAGAAATAAAAACAAAACAAAACTTGCATGCTTCCATTTTTGATTATAATTTTAGTCTTGCGCTCATGTTTTGACATGTAACCTTGTGTAACTACGCAATTCGTCCCAAGGTCACGAAGAGTTAAATCTTCTGTCGCCAGTCTATCTTGTGAATCCAGCAAACGACTGGATGCTGCCTCAGCATTGTGAAAACATCTGTAACACGACAACTCTGCAATCTGGACTCGGCATGCCACAATCCTATATCTTGAGAAAACCTCATGAATTAGGAATGAGGGAATATGTTTGCAATATATTGTAGGAATTTAATTGGTTGATTGAATTTTGAAATGTAAATTTAAAGAAGCCTAGTGCTACTTCCTTTTCAAACCAGATTTGCTAAGTTTGTACACAAACCTTGGCTTGTAAAAGTGCTGCTAAAAACTATTTTTAAAACCCCTAAAAGTCACTAAAAGTGAATAAGATTTACCCATTAATGAATAATATTCCCAAGCTTTTAACCAGTTGCTAGGTTAAACAATCTAGTTGCTATGGAGGAATCAATGAAGTCATTAAAAGTCACCCTTCTCATTATGAGTGATATATACCAAGTCCCTTGTCTCTAGCATTTTCTGATGCTGATATATAAATCTGCTGACTTGGTTGCTAGGGTGAAAAGTTGAGTTGCTATTGAGGAGCCAGGACATAATATAATGATCCCTGTGTTAATATAAGTAAAATAAATACTGTTGTTACTAAGATTAACATTATCAAATCCCAATTTCTTTATGAAGTTTTTTTTTTTTGAGATTTCCTATTTATTTTTAATGGCCATTATAAGGCACGGGTAAATATGTAACCCTTTCTAGAGCCTTCTAGAGAACCTCAGTTTGAAGTTTCTATGATGTTTTCAGTTTCAAAGTTGGACCCCGTGTTACTTTCTCAGAATTCCTTTAGTAGTACCATTCTGAAAAGATATAGCAACCCGAGCAAGCAATATACAAGCAACTACAACATGCTTTGTAGTTTATTTCCTTTATTATCTCCAAACTCTTCCTTTTTGGGAGGTGTTTTTGTGTTACACATTAGTTGTGTAGTTCTTCTAATGTTTATTGAAATGTGTACTGGAAACTGTAAAAAGATAACGATGTAGCTTTAGCTCCATGTACCAAATGCATGTCAATAAATGTTTATGTAGATATCTGTGAGTGAAGTGAAAGAGATCGTGGCTTTCTTTGGTTCAGTTTAAACGTAAGCAACAAATGAGCAAGTTAAATATGCAAAGAACATCCAAATTATTTACAGAGCAGAATTCTAGCGTTTGCTTTTCTAGAAGAGTCGGGTGCAGGGCATTAAATGAAGGACAGACTAGCAGATTTGTCTGCTGGTGAGATCTGGTGAGCATCTACAGGGGGTGGGGGTTCTTATGCCATGGCAGCGCTCATTGGACCACTCGTGTTTTTATGTGAGCGTCTGTGTTTTGGGGAGAAGTTTGTTGGGGGGCTGATAGGTGATGCCAAAAATGGACAAGGCTGCATGACAACGGGCCTCTCATTGGCTGCACAGTGGGTCTTTTAACCAATCACAGAGTCCCCTGAGAACTGGAAAAACCCAGATGCCTAGCATTGTGTGAAAGTGCACTTCCTCAAACTAGGCAGAGGTGCTGAAAGGCAGAGAGTTGTCGAGTTGAGTTTCCCCGAGGATCATTTGTTTCTCTTTGGATTCTCACTAAAGGAAATATGCAAGAGTTCATGGATCACATTTGCATATTAATAGAGCTTGAAATGTTCACGTTTGAAGCACCTTGACGATCACACACTTTAGACTTTCATTCCCAAGAGCTGATTTTGGCAGGGTTCCAGGCAAACTGGAAAACAATACGCCCAGTTGTGGCGTACAGGAGCATGTCTACAGGAGACAGATGTTGATTTGTCCCTCTGGATCGGATAAGGATGACAAAAATATCGGTAAACTTCTTCTCTCAGAAAATTGCAAACGCTTAGGTGTCCATTGAGTTTGACACCACTGCTCTTTATTAAAATGAGTTCTAAAGTAAAACACAAACATTCCTGAATGAAGGCTGTCTTTCCTAAAATATTTGCACCTATTTCTGATTTTAAGACCAAATCATGTTGTTATTCACTTGATTTTAATTATCCTTGTTTTCAGTTCACTTGTGACCAGATACATGTTCAAACATTCAATGCTGTTTTACTTTAGAAATAGCATTAAAACACTTGTTTTTTGTCTATTTTTAAGTTCCATCAGCATTTGTTGTCAGCTAGACATTTTTGCCAATTTTAAAATGTAAATCTGGCCAAGGCATTTTTGCTCTCGCCCCATTTTTTTTCAGGGTAAGCTCGAGTAAATGAATATTCACCAGTCCATCAAAAAACTGGACATAAAACATCACTTTCAATAAACTGAGAAACTAATTGTTTCTACCTATTCATCAAACTTTATCAACAAACACCCAATTAATGAACCAGCTGCATAAAGATGAATGTGAAGCTGCTAATTTCATAGACGTCTATCTGAACACGATGCGCGTATGATAAATGTGAGGTGAACATACAGTGCATCCGGAAAGTATTCATAGCGCTTCACTTTTTCACTTATTCTACACACAATGCCCCATAATGACACTGTGAAAAAAGATTTTTTGAAATTGTTGCAAATTTACTAAAAAAAAACAAAACCTGAAAAATCACATGTACATAAGTATTAACAGCGTTTGTCGTGAAGCTCTAAATTGAGATCAGGTGCATTCTGTTTCCACTGATCATTCTTGAGATGTTTCAGCAGCTTCATTGGAGTTCACTGGTGGTAAATTCAGTGGATTGGACATGATTTGAAAAGGCATACACTGGTCTATATAAGGTCGC
>SRMA01027157.1:0-65099 GCA_007224835.1 Danionella cerebrum | reverse complement strand
ATGTTTCACTGTGTTGTTGAAGTGTTTTGAAGCGCATCACACCCTTTTTGCACTGGGAGAGTGGAGCGCCAGGAAGCGCATGCAGTTGTTTATATCTCGAATTTTTCTTCGCATCTCTAAGACCTTTCGTATCTCGAACATTTTGTAACCTTAAAGCATTCGTATCTCAGGGTACCACTGTACTGCTATTTCAGACTGTGTTTTAAGCACACGTTTGAAATTTGGCCTATTGACTTATGTAAGGGACAAAGACGTACAAAAGGCCTTGTACTTTAACAAACTCAGATTGTATTTGATCACCTTCAAACTCTAGAATCTCAAAGGTGAGACTCTCAAATTGTGAAGCTTTTTTGATTTCATTGAACGGATTGTTCTAGGCGCTCAGCTGAATTTCAATGATTTGGAATGAACCAGGAAGTTGCTATATCTCGGCGTACAATATTCCATTAGGGTCCACGTCTGAACGCACATACAGAGCAGCCTGTAGTATCAGTTGCAACGCCACATAGTGGCCACAATGAATATGGCATTTTCTGCTGTTTTTTACTCCTATTTCAGACTGTATTTTAAATAAATGTTTGAAATTTGGCAGACTTTCGTTAGGGACAAAGACCTACAGAAAAAGTCAATTGGAGAAACTTTCCAAAATTGACAGGAAGTGAACTACTTTGTAAAAAAAATAAATAAAATAATAATAATAAAAAAAATGTAAATCTCATACGTTACCGAACAGAATGCATCTGTTCAATTGTGAAGCTTTTTTGACTTTGTTAAAATATGTACACACATCGGCCATTGAAAGTCGACATTTCACCAAAAAGAGGAAGCTATTATAGCTCAGCCGTATAATTTCTGACCAGTCACAAATTTACCAGCTATGTTACAGTCCGTTTTAGCACCACCCAGTGGCCACAGGTGGAACAATATTTAACATTACCAATTTTGACATTTGTGACAGGAATCTTGGTCATTGCCTCTTCTAATTAAAGATTGGTTGTAGTGCATACCACCTGGCCTTTGGTTGCTGCTTCCATATTTAAATAATGTGGCTCTTTCAAGCTACACTCCACTCAACCTTTTTCCGCTGACTTTTCTTTAGGTCATGGAGTTTGTCTTTCCAAGCGAGGTTCTCAAAACACGAGGTATCTCAGGTTTACTGACCTGACTTCTGACTGACTGACCACTCCTTCTGTGTACGTGCTTACAGTGTATGCGTCATCCAACGTTTACACAACACATCACCAGATACTTTTAAGCAGATGGATGATTGCTCAAATAGTTAAGGGAGCCATTATTTCACTATAAGTTTGTGGTTTTTATCTTCTGGCTCTTCAATGTGGCTCTGGCCTCCCACATGATTCGCAAGTTCTTTTATCATCCACTAACTTAAAGAAAGTTTGCGCAGAAAAGTATAAGCTCTGACATGAAGTAAGCCACACGCAGCTAGAGTATTGATCATCCAGCAGAAAAGAGCACAGAGCACATTGGCAGGATGTGTTTGATCTGTTTGTAAACTGTGCATTGCTTACACACGATCACTTCCAGGAGGCCCAAGCAAGAGGTTATTTTCCTGCTCATGGACTCTCAAGGCTCCTGACTGGAAACACAGTGGAAAGCGGCGCTCTCTAATTAGAAAACCCAGAAGCTGTGTTATGCAGCAAGCAGTGTTCATTATGGTAATCCCAGTAAACTCCCGATCGTTTGGATGCTTGCCTATGGAACAACTCTAACAATCAGCTGCCATAGAACCAAGTCCGTCAGAGCATAGTTTACATTTTTACCTGCTGTGGAGCAATTTTTTTTGAGTATTTTAATTTGCCACACATCAATACAACACTTATATCCTAGATTTTAATAATATTATTCGAGTTGGTTCAGTATTAACTGAAGAAAGTGTCAAACTACAAAAAAAACCACAAAAAAATAAAAAAATAGTTTTTTTCTCCACATATTATTTCTAATTATAGACACGTCGTAGCTTTATCCTTCAAAATGTAGGTAGTTTTTGAGATACACTCAAATTTATAAAGTATGACAAAAAACTTAACACTTTTTGCAGAAAACATACCATGAACATCACAATAAGCTATTTACAAAGATACTTCTGATCACAGATAGCTTTGTATTAGACAATTCTCATTAATATACAGTGCAATAAATAACAAAAATGAAATGTTTACTGTGGTGAAAATACACAATCAGGCAGAAATATATTTATAAATACATAATAATAAAATCCCAAACTAGTTACTACACAGCTATTCACAGTGCATCAGTATTGTACTTCACTGAAAAGCTGTGATTGGACTTGTTTCAGTTCACGTCCACAATAACCTCTTTACACACCTGAAGGTTCCACACACCTTCTTCGCCCCTGTGTGGCTTTTTTGAGCCTGATGCCCCTCACAGGTTGCAAACTGGTTGTTATGGGATGTTTAGGAGAGATTTTGATGACGTGACGTCATAATTTGGGGGTAATATTGCAGGAATTTATCACTTTTACAATGTGATGAGGAAATATCTTTCATCGGAAGTGCTGTTAACACCCTCAGTGTGGATTATAATGTTTTTATTGTGTACGCTTTTGAGGTTTTCTGCGCACCAACTTATGGAAAAAAACAGCTCTGTGCGACATGTTTCATGCTTCATATGTAACTGATTCTATTTATGATGCAGAAATAATTATTGCTCTATCTTATGTAGTTATAATTTTAAAAGCATTTAAAATAAAATGTGCCAATCACAGCGGCTGCTTTGATTTCAAATATAATGTGTAGCTTTCGAAACTGATATTTGATTAGAACTTTTTGGTGCTAAATGAACATTACAAAAGTCATGACATAATTTGCAAGGTAATTCAAATTCATATGTGAGAAACTGTGCAATCGTTTTTCAGTTTGTTTCGCAGACCCCAAATCATTGCTTGCTTGTGGTGAAAAGAAGGGATAACCCTTGGATGTACAATACCTGTTATTTGGCTTGTGTTTTTAAAAATTCTGGCACTAAATATTTTTTAGTTTGACTCCATTCTTTAATTTTTCTTTTAAAACATCAAAACTGTTTGTTGTGAATTTTTAATATTTTTGCAATAAAAAAAATAAATTTAATACTTGGAACTTTTTTCTTTTTGTATAATTTTAGGTTTGTTGTAGAATCTTTGTGTTTGTAATGAAAATATTTGTAAAAAAAAGAATCCGAGGTTCCTAAAAAAATTTACCACAAAAGTATTACCACAAAAATGTAATCTTATGAAGTTGAGATATAGATCTGCTGATGTGGGTGAAAGATGAGTTGCCATGAAGGAGTTAAACAACAACAACTGTCATGTCTCTAGTATTTACCAAAGCTTGGTTGCTAGGGTAAACAATTTGGTTGTTAGGTAGCAGTTTCATAAAAGTTGTTACTATGATTTACTTAAAAAAATCCATATTTATTTGATATTCAAGGCCATTATAAGTCAATAAGTCAAATCCTTTTGCACCGTGATTGGTATTTTCTTGCACAGACTGATAAGCTCCTCAAGTGCCTCAGACACAGCAAAAAGTCAAGCAAAACGTAGGATTATTATAACATGTTAAATATTTTGCACCAGTATCTAGTGCAAGTAGGAATCAATAAAAACAGCCATCATCTGGTTTTCATGATCACCGCTCTCCTCTTCACAGGCTCTTAAGTGATAGTAGTCCAGGTCCCCATCATTTCAGTGTTTCGTAGAGGACACCTAGTGTCCTGTGTAACAAGGCAAATTCAATTAGAACACAGATGGTCCCTTCGTCACATCACAGTAATCCCCTGGAAAAACCCAAACATGCTTTGAAAGGTTTGGGGGGATAATCATGCTTACCACAGTGAAAGACAGACATAATAGACACAAACTCTACAAGAGCTCACAGACCAGCATCTCCACACCAGCTGGACTGAGCATTACCAGCTGACCTAAATACTAAATACCACACAAATTCACACACTCATTAGGAATATGTAAATGCATCTGAGTCAACAACTAGTGTTGTCTGAGCATTGGTGAAAAACAAACTTTTCTAATCTGCCATGAACTCATAAAGGAAGCTTTTGTCACACACGTCTCTGTGGCTGAATGCATTGTTATTGGGATCCATCAGAAAAATTTGTAACAGTAGTTTTTCCATAGAAAAGGCTATTTTTCAAATTTCCTCAACCCTTTCGATTTAATGTCTAAATCTTCCAGCTGCACTGCATAAAACGCTCCTTTAGGAACAAGAGAAAAAGCCAAATCTAGTTAAACTCAAGCAAAAAAAATCAGCAGAGAGAGAGCAAATTTGACTAGGCAAGTTTTCATAAAAGTACCAAAAATGTCTCCCTGACAACAATGCCTGATGGATCTTTAAAATAGACAATAAAAACTCAAAACAAGCGTTTTCAAGCTGTTTAGAAAGTAAAAGTAGGACTTTTGAACTTGCATCTAGTCACAATGTTAGTTTTCCCCTTTGTTTCTTGTTCCTAGTATTCTGCCCTCTCTCTGTCCCTTATATTTTGACCATTTCATGTGTTCCTTATATTCTGGCCCCTCCAGTCTGAGATCCCTTTTTGCCTGGGTAACTCCTACTTTCCTGTTTCTCATGTTTTCTGTTTTCTCCAACTGTTTCGTTTATATTGGCCACTTCTCTTATTCGTCTGCTTGTGTCGATCTGCCTAATCCTAATATGTTTCACCTGTTCCTCCTGTCTGGTGTGTCATTCCCTTAAGTGTCTGGTTCCTTTCCCCTGGTGCGGGATCATTATTCAACATTCAGCAGCTACTGTTCATGGTGTGGCTCTGGTGAGCTTTAAGCCCCAGTTATTATTTCATGTTTTACACTCTGATTGTCCCCAGCAGCAGCTGGCTGGTTTACTCTCTTTATTGCTTTTGTGTTAATCATTCTCTGTTTTGTTTTGTAGTTAGCTTTAGTTCTCTCCAGTTAATGATATTTGAGGTTTTACCCTATGATGGGTTTTTGTGTTTGTTTATTTTATTTAATAAATGATATGAGTACTGCTTTTGAGTTCCCTTCATTTTTGGGGAAGTTCCCCTAACACACAAGTACTCGAAACATTTGATGATATTTTAGAGAAAAGAGCAATCATTCAGGAATGTTTGTGTTTTGTTTTAGTGCCTGAAAATAGAGGATGCATCTTGCTTAAAATATACTTTTCTTTTATACTTAGTCCTAATAGCCTAAAACAAGAAAAACCTGCTAAAAATTTGACAGCAAATTTTGCTAAATTAAACAAAGTGAATGAACAAATGTTCGTTCCCCATTTCCATATATTTTGCTTGATCAAAGAAGATTTTAACTATATCTTAACTTTTTTTTTCTTGTTCCTGGGAGGTGTTGATTTATCAGAACATTGATTTCTTGAAATCAGACGTTCCTAATATGTTTGAATACATATGTTGAGTGAAAATTTCTTGTTTACAGATTGTTTACAAAGTAAAACTCAAGCACATCAATGATCAAAATAAGTTTTTTTATAAGCTAATCAATAACATTTTGGTCATATTTTCTCAAAATAAACTCAATAACTTATACCCTACAAATGTAAACAAGATAATTCTTCTGAAAATTAGAAATCAAGATTGTTCTATCTAAAATTAAGCTTTTTCAGATCTGTGCTAACCATTTAGCCAATGGATCTACTGCAAACTAATGCATGCACTCTGCCATCAGTGACATCTTGTGCACCACATCCAGGGTTTATTATTAGCACCAAACAGCAGTCTTACACTCCTCTTTTGCATTCCACTACAGGAGAGTGAAAGACTGCTGCTCATCGGTGTTAAAGCAACACTATTTACGAGGGCATAGACACTTTGCAAGTGTTTAAATCGAAACTACGAGTGCGTGGCGGACAAAGTATACAAACCAATTACTTGAGTCAAAGTAGAGATACACTCTGTAAAATATTACTCCATTGAAAAGTGTTCCCTTCAGAATTTCATTTGAGTAAAAGTACCAAAGTATTTGCCGTAAATGTAAATGTATCCAAAGTACTGTGATTTATTATGACTATATTATACCGTTATCCTTTTTGTTAAGGCTCTTGCTTAAACAATATGTGAAAAGACTTTGACTCTTATGAAGTTGACACTTATCAAGAGCTCAATACCTTGAATCTAAATGTCCTTTAGAACAAATGAAATAATACAATTTCAGAGCAGAATTTTTCAATTTAAGGTTTATTTTTAACATACCGTAGTTCAAATTTAATAAAAACATTTTTAATGCCTAAATTATTAAACACAGGTTCACAAGTTTTCTTTTACTATATTGTACCTCACACATAGACCCGAATTTTTTGCAAAGTTTTGAACGATGACATAATTATTGTTAACTATTTCTAACCATTTGTAAACTCTGGCCAAAATTAGCAAACAAATGTAGGCAACAAATCAGTCACACCAAAGTTTCTCCAGCGGTCCCCATAGAACTTCATCCCCTCAAGTATATTTGAACATGACTGACAGCAAATGTGGTGGCTCCCGGAACCCTTTTGATGACATTAGCAGCACTAAGTCTACCCTATAATTCAAGTGGGGAATGGGGACATAACAATGCTCAATTTAGCATATGGTAAACACTGAATGGTGTCACATTGATGGAATGATAGAAAGGTTAAACACTCTTGTTTGGAGGTCAATGCTGAACTCTACAGATTCGTGAAGACCTGGATGTTGACCTGTCACTCGGTTTCTGGGAGAATCCATCACATGTTGGTGAATGTTCCAACGTCAAGAGTAGGTTTCCAAGTCTGATCCATCAAACACTTTCTGGGACATGAAAAGGCAGCTGTAACAACACAAACACACACAGAATTCCATAGTTAAGCTCCAGTTCAGTGGCTGCAGCTGTAAGACAAATTTTCCATAGGCTTTATCTTTCATTAGCCTTTAAGCTCTGAGAACTTCTGACGATTATGTATGATCATGCAGTCGGCTGTAGAACCAGGGATCAAACAAACCCTGTTTTCGTCTACCACTGAATTTGCATATGCAACTATATAAGCGCATGTGATGGCGCATGTGAACAGCAGCATGTTTGCATTTGTGAGCATGTCCCTGTACGTGCAGCGAGTGTTTCCAGTTTAAGTGAGCATGCTTGGCTTTCACAGGCCTTCATTAATGCAGAATTAACATGGAGATGTTCAGAACATCCTGTCCCCCAGACCCAAGGTCAATGTGTTTGAATTATTCAGTTCAAGAAAAACACAAACAGATTATTGTGTACTCAATGCCTCAAAAATAAGGCAAACTGTCCCCAGGGTCCCATTGTAACACTAAAGAGGTCCCCAGAATAGAAATACTTTCATTTGTGACCTTGCTTTGAAAAGAGAGAAGGAATTGTTTTGTGTTTCCATCAATGACTTGACAATAAATAAAACGGAATGGTTTGCATTCAAACTAAATTTAAAGTGTTGACCATGTTAACATGCTCAGTCACACATACAGGTGCTGGTCAAATAAATGTCACGAAAACGTTGAATTATTCCATTTACAAAAAGTGAAACTCATTTAATGTACACAGGCATTCCACAAAGACTGATATACTAGGGTGTCGCCGCAAGGTCACCTAAGGAGAGCATGCCCAGGAGAAGCAATAAAACTGACCTTCCTTTGAGCGGGTTGAGTATCTAGGGCAGGGGTGCTTATTACGTCGATCGCTGAGGTGCTACCGGTCGATCGCGGCGTGAACATAGCTCGAGACCAGAATGTTCTTAGTAAACAAATAATACCTATTTTTAATCTGTGTTATGTAGCGGACAAACTACAAAACGTTTTTTATCAAAACAAGTTTCATTCACAGAAACACATTACCGTCTATGAGCAACCTGCTGACATGGAATCGCTTAGGGACCGTCTGCAAATTACCAGTTCCAAAATATGTTTTACCCAGAATATGCTTCATAACTTCATTCTAAATTGTTTTATTACAACTAAAATCAAGCAACACTCCACTCCTCACCTGAATATTGTACTGCACGACTCAGTTTCAATAAAAAAAAAATATTAGAGCATCATTTTTATTCTTGATTATTTGGATCAAAGCTCAATTAAGATAACCAAATAAAAATAACCAAACTCAGGTCAAACACAACTGTTCTAATGATTCAATTCAGTGCAAGTCATCAAATTAAACTCACATTATTACAAAAAATGTAATTAATTATTATGTGTGTTTTTGTCAGTTCTCAATAAAGTTGAAAATAATTGTTTGTTGATTAATGTTTTATATTTTTGTAGAGGGTAGATCACTTTGACTTGGTCATTCTAAAAGTAGCTCGCAAGCTGAAAAAGTGTGAGCACCCCTGATCTAGAGCATCACATTTGTTGCTTCTTTTATGTGAAACTCGACGGTCTGTTTGTGTTCTTAGAAATGAAAGCTATTCCATGCAAGAAATGGTAAAAGAAACAGAAGATTTCCTACAACAGTGTGTACTACTCCCTTCAGAGAACAGCACAAACAGCCACTAACCAGAGGAGAAAGAGAAGTGGGAGCCCCCTCTGCACAACTGAGCAAGAAGAAAAGTACATTAGAGACTCTAGCTTGAGAAATAGACGCCTCACAGCTCCTCAACTTGCAGCTGCATTAAATAGTGGCCGCAAAACGCTAGCGTCAACATCTACAGTGAAGAGGAGACTCTGGGATGCTAGCCTTCAGGGTAGAATGGCAAAGAAAAAGCCATATCTGAGACTGGCCAATAAAAGAAAAAGATTAATACGGCAAAAGAACACAGACGTTGGAAGATTGGAGAAAATGGCCGGAAGATTCAGAGTTAGAGGTGTTTGGATCACACAGAAGAACATTTGTGAGACGCAGAACAACTGAAAGATGCTGGAATGCTGCCTGACGCTGTCTGTCAAGCAAGGTGGGGGTAACGTGATGCTCTAGGGGGGGGCTTTGGTGCTGGGAAGGTGGGAGATTTGTTCAAGGTAAAAGGACGGCTATCGCCCTGTGGCTGGCGCTTGATTGGAACCAGTTTCATCCTGCAGCAGGACAGGATGTAAAAAAAATAACAGATAGAAGTAAAATTGCTGCAAACGGAGGATACTTTGATGAAAGCAAAGTTTGAAGAAAAAACTATTTTTTTCAAATCTGTATTATTTCTAACCTCGTCAATGTCTCAACTATATTTTCTATTCATTTTACAACTCGTGTGGTAAAATAAAAGTGTGACTTTTCTTGACTTTTTCCGCTTTTGCATTCAGTTTTCCATTTAACTAAAGAACACATTTTATCCCCATCTCTATATTCTCTTTCTCCATCTTTCAAATCTGTCAATTCTGCGCTCTGTTCCCTCTCCCTCACAGCCTCCTGCATGGCACTGAAAAGGCCACTGGACCCTGGCTCTGCCCTGCTTTACCCCACAGCACCTCTGTCTGCTTCCCTCTTGAATATTGATGCAATCCTCTGATGTCGGCGCTCGTGGTGCGGTTACATCATTTTGCCACTGTTGTCTCTCTCTACTGCGACACTGCAAGACATAAGTTGTGGAAATATACAGAACCATGGCGCTTCATTATGTAAGGAGTACCATAAGCTAGGATTACGCAATTGAAGTAATCATACTGAATAATACGTACAGACGCTCCATTTTCATCCTGCTTTACGGTCTGTTTTCATGTTAGAGATGGACGACTTGTGGCAGGATTGTTACACAACTAACCCTCAGGATGGGAAAGGGACAGATATTACCCAAATTAGGTCAGTGTGGCATTCACAGAACATCGTCAAATAGAGTTTACCTAACTTTTCAGTTAAAACAGACAAACCTTAAACTATAAGCGAAGTATGAAATGTAGCACAGCACAGAAGCATCTGCATCTGTCCATGTTTTCCCACAGGAACACCACCCACAGCTGCACGCACACGCAGAGCAACACTCAGAGGCCCAGAAAAGACTGATTAGATAGTGTGAGTCTATAGGCTTTGCTAAGAAAAAACAAGATTGTATTAAACATTAAACCCTCTTTTCTATTTTTAACAGTGATGTAATAATTGAAGATGGAGATGGAAGATCGCAGTATTTTATCAGGCCATATTTAAACTCCATCCTACATTCATCTCTTACATAAGATCATTGAACCTGTTGCCACGGCAGCCAGACTGCCATGTTTAACGCATCACTGCACCGCTGAGAGCCTTTTTCTTTCTTTTGAACAGACAAACAATTATACAACTATATTCTATGGAAAGAGGGGCCTGTAGATATTACTCATACATAGAGGTAGGGTGAAGCCATTTATTCCTCTTTTTAAATCATAATGACAGACATTTTCCAAATTACTTTGATCAAAAGTCATAATTTTGGCTTGATAACCATCCTCGCCTCCATCTGTTCGAAGAGGTTTCTGAGTTTCTGCCAGAGAATCCTTTTAAGGAATGCAAAGAGAAATCTACAAATAACTTCAGCTGAAATACAAAGCTCTGTGAAAAAAATGTGGCGTGGCTGTTTCCAGGAGTGACATGCTATGGACTGAGTGTACAGGGTGTACCCCTGCCTCTTGCTTGATGTGCGTTGGAGATCCAGCAGAACCCTGTGACCCCGAAAGGGATTAGGTGGGAAGGATGATGAACGAACGAATGTTTCCAGGAGCACAATAACGAAAATGGGTTCCATGGTCGAGTTGCCAGAAGAAAGCCTTTACTATACAGACACCACAAAGCAGCCGTTTACAATACGCCAAACAACTCAGAGACAAACTTCTGCAACAAAGCTATTTGCAGTGAGAGCAAAACTTTTTGATCACAATCATGAACTCTACATTTGGTGAGGAGTCACTAAGGCCTATGATGAACGGAGCACCATCCCCACTGTGAAGCACGGGCATGTGTGAGCTCTAAAGGCACAGGAAACTTGGTCAGAATCAATGGGAGACGAAAGCAGCATGTTCTCAAAGGATCCTGAAGGAAAATGTGGTTCATCAGCTGCTCACGGGACGTTACTAAACATCCACACACCACAACGATCCAAAACACAAGAACAAGTTCCACTCGTCATCAGTTCCACCAGAACAAAGAGAGGGAGAACTCAAACGTGCCGTTCCTGCAAGAATTTACAAGATCTGGAGGATTTTTACCAAGAACAATGTGCCGCTTTACCAACAGAGAAGATAAAGAACCTCATCCACAACTACCTCAAGGGACTTCAGGCAGATGTTAAAGAGGAGAATATAAAACATTAAGATCTGGGCTGTGTAAACCTTTGATCAGGGTCATTTGGAAAGTTTCTGTTGTGATTAGGATTCAAAAAGAGGACATACAGTTGTTTGACATAAAATGGCTTCACCAAACCACTAACTATAGGTGGGGAAGATGCTTTTGTGTTATCTTTCATATTTTCTGAAATATGGCCAAGAAATCATGAAATTTGCTCATGAACTTATGAGCAGAAAGTCTAGGTTACTTGCGTAACCCCACGTTCCCTGAATAGGGAACGGAGACGTTACCCTTCGCCATGCCCTGGAAGTCATGGATCTGAGGTAAGCTGGGAGGTAAGTGGGTCCAGCTCCTCGGAAAATTCCATACTGAGGCTTAGGCACGCCCGGCTTTATACCCGGCTGATTGCTAATCAATCACCTTCGCCTGCAAATTAATTTGCCCGTTAATATGTTCGTCAGTCGCTCTCACGGTGATTCGCTCCCATTCAGTCGGTCTAATCCCGACTAACGTCTCCGGGACCGACTGAAAGGGAACTGTATATAGTGTCAAGCATTTCCCAAGCCATCATGGGCAAAAAAACAAATAAAATTGAACAGACTAAAGGTGGAAATCACAGACAATAAGCAAGACAAGAGAAATAGTGAGTGTTGACTTAAAAAATGTGATTACTTGGAAATAAAACAATGATGTAGCTCCACTTAACAAATACGATTTCTGCTCTATCTGCAACTCTAAGAGCCAGGGCAGTGTGTTTGTGCATCATTAGTAAATGTGATTATTTAACATCTACTTGCTTACTTCATGGAAAACAGGGCTAATGTGGCTTAAGATGTTCTCGTGTTTAAAAGTCACTTTGCAGTATTGTGTAATCAAAGGCTTTGTATCCGGCTAAGAAGGATTTACAGCTCCTCATGACCACTCGAGAAACCCACCGAGGTCAAAACCAGAAAAAAAAAAAACAGAACATTGTGTTTCCCTCGGACGTTTACACAATATGTTCAATTATTCTGTCCTGGTGTAAGTATTTCATCATTTGCATCCTGGTAAAATGTAATCATTGCCTAATCTAGGAGATTTCAGCATGAAAACCAGAATTTTCTTGTTCTCTCAAAACAGAACACTTGCATAGCAGCTTAGCTTTAAACTGATTTGTCATTAACCCTTTAAGACCTACGGGAGTGCCAACGATCCCATTTGCATATAAATTTTTAAACGCCTGTAAAATTATAACTACATAAGATAGAGCAAGAATTCATTTTTCATCATAAACAGGATGCGTTACATATGAAACAAATGTTTTTTTCCAGTAGAAATCCAGTAAATTCATAAAAAAATCATTCAAAAGCTTACACAATAAAACATTATAATCCACACTGCGCGGTGAACAGCACTTCTATATATATTGTCTTACTTTATAAATGGGAGTGTATCTCAAAAACTAAGCAATGAGTTTACTCAGAATAAAATTACTGTGGTTCAAAAGCATTTTGTGCAACTTTTTTACATTTTTGAGGGATAACGCTATAAAATGTGTGTATTTAGAAAAAATATGTGGAGAAATTAAACCATTTTTTATTTTTGTGGTTTATTGTTGTTTTTACATTTTTTTTTCAGTTAACATTGACCTCCATATTAACTATAAATTATTAACTATTAACTCCATATATATTATTAAAATCTAGAATATAAGGGTTGTATTGCTGTATAGCAAATTCAAATACTACAAAAAAATGGCACCACAGCAAAAAAATGGCAGGTCATGAAGGGTTAAACAAAGAGCTGTTGCTAGCATCAGTGAACGGCTTCACTGCCTTAACCGAGCACCTCCTGATCTTTAAACTGCAGAAGTTAATGATCTGAATCATTTAACAAACAGCACCTTACACAACTCTTTTCATACCACTCACTGCACACCATCATTTGCACTGTCTGTTTTTTTTGCACTGTTTGTATTTTGCACTGTCTGGAGCCAGCACATAAGCTTTTCACTCATCACAGCACATGTGCTGCTGATGATGTGACAATAAAAGTGATTTGATTTGATTTGCTTTTCCATCACAACTCATCACAAAGGAAGCTAATGCTAAGCTTTTGGCTAATGCACTTAGCACAAACTTCTTTACAGAAGCCAGGTTGCTAATATCCTTTCTAACAGTGTTATAATGTCACAAAGCAATGTTACTTTGTTGCTCTAATTAGATATTTTAGATCTTAGACTAGATTTAGGATCAGGGCTATGGTTAGATTTAGTGTTAGGTTTAGGGTTACATTTAGGGTTAGGGCTAGGTTTATATTTAGGTTGGGTTAAGTTTAGAGGTTGGGTTAGATTTTGGTTTAGGGCTAGGGTTCGATTTAGGGTTAGGTTCAGGTTTAGGACTAGTGTTATACTTAGGGTTACATTTAGGTTTAGGGATAGGGTTATGTTAGGGGTTAGATTTAGGGTTATGTTTAGGGATAGGGTTAGGATTAGATTTAGGGTTAGGTTAGATTTAGGATTAGGGTTAGGTTAGACATATGATTAGGGGTAGGGTTACGTTTAGGGTACAGGCTAGGGTTACGTTAAGGGTTTGATTTATGTTAAGGTTAGATTTGGGATTAGATTAGATTTAGTGTTATGTTTAGGGTTGGGGCTAGGATTAGATTTAGGGCTAATGTTAGATTGGGTGTTAGGCTAGACATCAAATTAGGGCTAAGGTTGGATAAGACTTAGGGTAGGATTAGATTTAGGGCTGAGGTTGGATAAGGGGGTTAGGGTTAGATTTAGCGTTAGGTTAGACATAGGATTAGGGCTAGTGTTAGATTTAGAGTTAGGTTTGATTCAGAATTAGTGTTAGATTTAGGGTTAGAATTAGATTTAGGGCTACGGTTTGATTTAGTGTTCAGTTCAAGACTAGGTTAAATTTAGGTTTGGGGTTAGGGCTCACATAAAGGTCAGAGTTTGGGTTAAGTTCCATGACGTCTATGGGTCCATAACGGCACTGTGCAGCAATCTGGAGCAAGGACTGCATCATCACACAGAGTTCCAAACGTTCACAGATGTGCAGCCGAAACACAACCCCATAGTTCAATACACAGTTGTTTATCAGAATACAGTGGTACCTCGAGATATGAAAAATCCAAGATACGAAGGGTCTCTCCAAAAATTTTTTGCTTCAGGATATGAAAAAATTCCAAGATAAGAAAAACACTATTTGACAAATAGAGAAATTTGCGGGGCTGACTACCCTGGGCATCACATGACTGCAGTAAACTCGCCACGATCAGTTCTGGTATCCTATTGGTCGGATCATACCCATGACACCTTCTCAGAAGTGCTCTCTCCATCTGTTCACACACGCTTTCGATTCGGTCAGTATTTTTGTCTTTTCGAGTGCTAGACATTACGGCTGAGCTTTTAAAATATATATTTGATGCAGATGATGTTTACATGCTGAGATTCAATGCGGTAAGCAGGGGCCCATACCACTGTCTCTTCCTCTGGTGTCTAAAATAACCCAGCGCCAACTTCTGACCTTGGCACAAATGTTGCTGCTAGTCAACAGCTGTGTCAGTCCCAACCAATCAGAGCCTTAGAATAAGTGGGCAACTCCTACTAGGCTTTCCATTCAGCCTTGGTTTCTGATGGACCACAGATAAGAGGAAATTACCTTTTTTACCCTCCGCAAATGGTACACAAGATTAAATCTAATCTAAAGGCAAGTATCATTCTGAAGGTGTCCTGTTTCTCATGGTCATGTGATGTACTGTTTTCCACAAACCCAAGGCAGAACAATACAAAAAGTTAAAGATTGGCTTTGTGTGTGACATGATTTGAGAAACACAATCTGCGATACACCTCCTTTTGCTCCTTTTAGGTTGTAAATCCCCCGTGTGTTAGAGCGGAAGGGGTTTAAATGGCTGTTTAAACTTTGTCTAACCCCTTGACACTACTTTCTCCAATTTTTAATAAAATCTTCATAGTTTGAGTTTCCCTGCTTTTCTTTGTCTCTCTCTCTCTCACTTCTCTGCTTTCAAAGGAGTGCCATCGCCGAAGGGAGAAAAACGAAATATAACGTGACTCAAATTGCTCACTAGTGCTTGTCTCAAATTACATTGATTCCACCTTGGGCTCCGAGTTTATCTTTAGATTTCTGCTCCACCTAAGCTTGTTTTGTGAAAGACACCATCATAAAATCTTTTCATATAGAAGCACAGGTCATAAGTAATACAGGGAGTGAGATGAAAAATATTTCAATCTCAGGTATGCAGTTGAAATGAGCATCTGTTCCATATTGTTTGATTAGAACGTCAGATAAATCCCTGCATACATCAGGTCATTTCTGCACAGTTTCTCAGTGTTCTTCTGCTAGTCCTCCATTCCTCACATTGTTCATGTCAAACCAACCACACATGAATAGATCAGCCGAGGCTAGCAATTTTCCATTTGTACAAGACTTCGTTATCTGGTGCGTGTGCTTTCCAAAGACTGCCACCATTCATCAGCTGTCTTTTTAAATAGAGAAGCACTGTAAAACTAAAGATTTAATCAGGTGTGAGAAATGCTGTAAACAAAGAATACGTAAAAAAAATAATACTGTTTATTTTTGTAACATTTTAAATGAAAACTCAAAATCACATCACATTTGCACAATGTCAGGGATGCTGTAGGATCATAGAACAGCTGCATCAGTGTCACTCAAAAACAAAACCCAGTCATGAACTGACCGCAAATACTGTACAGTATATAATTATTATTATTACGCATGTACATCCGGTTCATTGAGCTGCCAATCAAAACCATACTAGTCAATGAGGGCGAACCACTGTTATCCCCGCCCCATGAAAGGTGTGTGCCAGAATGAAAAAACGCAGCTTTCAGGATCACAAACACAAAATTAGAAAGCAAAAGCAAAGATCCTGTAATCAAACTCATCAAATCGTAATCAAAACTCTGAAGAAGCAAAACCGAAGCTTAAAACGGAACAAAAAATGGAGTCTATTTAAAAGTCGATTTTTATGGTAATTGTTTGATTATTTTTGGGCTTTTTTTTGTAATCAATTTATTTGCGTTCGTTTTTGCTGAAATTACGTGCACCTTTTTGGCACAAAATAAATTCCATAACATTAAGGATGGTAGATGCAGTGGTCAGCCAAGGAAACTTGTGCAGCAGAATCAAGAAACAACCTTTCAAAAACGAAAGCTCTCCAACAGTGCCATCAGCTCAGAACTGCAGAAACCAGTGAGACCCAGGTAAACCCATCTACTGTCCAGAGATGTCAAGAAATAGAGCCAAAAAGCAATACTTACGATGTAGCAAGTGACTCAAGAACGCACGGAACATAGAAACTGGTTGCGGAACAATGGCAGCAGGTTCTGGGCCGATGAGTCAAAATGCAAAAAAATTTACTTTGTTCAAAATGTAAGCAGAATACTGAAATATCCTACTCAAGTAAAAGTACCACTAATTCCTAAAAAACATGTGTTCTAAGTTCGAGTAAAAAGCAGCTCCTCTAAAGCTACTCAAGATTCGTGAGTATTACACTGATAAACTTGGCCAGAAAAAAAGGCAATAAAGAAAAAAACTATTAAAGTTTGTTCACCATAAAGAGAACTTTTGAAAACCATTTGTGTAAATAACAATTTCTGAGTAAATTATTTTTAAAGTTTCTCTTTTTCCCATAGACCTGTATTAGCCAGATATCATTCTGTAACCGGCGCAATGGTTGTGCTCGCCGCTGTTTGGCTTCACTCCGCTGCCCACTTAGTGCAGCCAGTCAAAAGCTTGAGAATTTTTAATGCCCCACCCACAACTGAATGTCACAAGAAATGGTAAGTTCACTTTAAATAGTTGTAATATTGGAATAGAGAGCATGAGAAAAATTATTTGACAAAACTTTATTTTATTCTGCTTTGCATGAAATTCAGGCCTCCTGACCCCTCGTGTAATTAAACTTAATTCATGTAAATGTACCCTTATTAAAGCTCAAGATGATTAGCACTAGCACGCTAACTGTAACTGAAAGCTTGTATGTTGAGGGGAAAGAACACCCCCCCCCCACACACACACACGCACGAACACGCACTGGCTCTCAGAAACAACAGTGTAGGAGGATGAAAAATAATGGAAAACCAGAGAAAAATCAAGTAACTTTACATTGTTAATGTAATAAAAGATAATAAAACAGAATAAAACACATGAAAAATACGTAATGTGTACACAAATGTGAAACCTTACCTTGAGAGTGAAGTGATGTGTCGGAGGAGGAGGAACGGATGAAAGAAAACATTACAGCACTACGTATGAAGGTTACCTTTCTCAAGATATTTCACGAATTACTGACACCAACACGGTTTCAAGCACGAGCGCAGACAGTGCCGAGCGTACCGGAGAGAGCGCATCACTGGGTTTCTCTAACCTGCGCTACAGAACAGCACTTTCCACGTTATAAACGTTATTTCTTTTACGACACCTTGACTCTAACATTTGTTATAGTACATTATTAGTAATCTATACATAATGTTTCGCTCGATTTAAAACTGATTTAAAGCACTGTCTGCAATGGGAGAATGAAGCGCCAGGACCCGAAAGCGCAGCGCGACGTCAGACTTAACAAGCGGATAATTGAGCAGAACTGGTGGTGTTTTCGTATCTTGGTATTTTCTTCGTATCTCGAAGCAAAATATTTCATGCGAGACCTTTAGTATCTCGAACATTTCGTAACTGGAAGCATTCGTATCTCGAGGTATAAATTTGTTGTTAAATTAGTTTTGTAATTGGTGTGTATTTCTGTTATTTATAACAAGACTGGAACATAATTATGTTGGGGGCCAATTTGACACCAAGAAAAAAACTATTTCGAACAATTTGTAAATTCTTCTCAAAATGAGAAACCCAATGTAGACTGCAAACCAGTCACATCAAAGTTTCTCCAGAGGTCCCCATAGAACCTCCTGCCTCTTAGTTTTGTCATTTCAAGTATATCATTTTCAATTGGTGGTGTAATGAAAAGCTGATTTTATGTCAAACATTTGTGACAACATATCTGCTGGGCCCTGGAACCATTTTGATGACTTCAGCAGCACTAAGTCCACCCTGTCGTTCAAGTTGGGAGTGGGACCATAATAATCTTCTTTTTTTGGAAGGTGACGTGTCTGTTGGGGGTTAAAAGACTACAGGAGGATCAACACTAGGAGTCTCTTCTGAACTGAGGAGAATGCCTCATAATCAGGGTCCTCCTCAAGATGATCCTCTGCCTCAGACACATTCTCCTCTATGTCACTTTCACTGACAGAAAACCTTTGCTTAGAGCCATTTTCAACTCAGACAGCATAAAGAGAGAGTCACAGAGCACAAAGTGAAATAGTTTAGAAGCTTCTGTGCAATAGCCCTGCACCTCCGCAAAAAACCATGGGATTCATGTTTTCCCCTCCCACAAAAAACAGGAAGTATTTAAAATTTTTGTGCGTTATTTAAAAAAAAAAATCACCCATTTTTTTATTAAAGACCACGGGTCAAATTGACATCAAGGAGAACCGATGTGACACAATGTGTACAGGGCATCGAAAAATAATACCATGTTAATTTAATGTTTGCCAAGTTCTCCCCATTAATTTAGGAAAAGTCATTCAATCTGAAGCAAGCATACGTTCATGCACATATCGGCTCTTCTAAACACAATGGAACTCTCACTGAAAGCAGGTCGAGCAGCTCAGGTTTGAATAAGAATAAAGATGATTTGGTTTGTTTTCCTGTTCACAATGACTGCACAAATCCTGTGAGATTTGTGAGAGAGTAGCGCCAGCTCAACGAACACTACCCGAGCGTTGAATTCACACATACTGTACAAAAACCTCAGGCAGACTCTGAAAATCCCTCGGATGCTTCAGATTTGGATGGCGGAGCATAAGAGGTCACAGAGGAGTTTTCATGCCCCCTTCAACAGCCACAAAGATACGACAGAAAGCTTTCCAATCCCACATTAGCTCTCAGAGGCTCACAATAACACTCTTCCTTCCCCCAACAGACAGGCGGCAGAAGAAGGAGGATGTCAAGCGGGTTGAAAACATGAGTCTCTGCAGACACTGACCTAGTTTTGGTGCAGACATACACGTTCCAATGCATATACTGAACGCTAGTAACAAGGAATGTTTTAATCAAAAACAAGACGACTGAAAACGATAAATAAACTGTAGAACGGGTTGGTTTTATTTTCAGCACGGCCAGTGAAGGCACAGTCCTCAGATCTAACAAAATCATTTAATCAAATACACAGTTTAAAATCCACATTTAATATTCAAACCCATTATAGCATTTAAAAGATGGACAGAATGAGTTACAGAACATCAAAGCTTCCGCATCCTCGGAATAGTGTTACTTTTGTTTAATTAACCAGTGCAAGCCAAGGACATACGTGCTTTGGGTGAACACAACCGCCTTTAAATTGGCTTAACAAATCACATTTATTGTTATCTTAATGAGGTTGGGCTTCACCAGTGGCGAGACCTGGAATGGCTTGGAAGAGATATAGCTCTTGCAGAGCTTCTCAAGGACCTACAATCTATTTATTAGCACTCAAGTGCTGGTTTAGACTCACAGAAGCACTTCACAGAGGGTGAATAGAGATAAAAACAGAAAATAATTGAGGGTGACACTTCATCGCTGTTTAAAACTTCAACTGTTCCTGGATTCCTTGTTCCGAGATGCAGTGTTTTTGGATGATGTTTGGGTGTTGTCCTGAACAGGCTGCTTGGCTTCTGTTCCGCCTTCTGGGACAATGTCCGGACAAGCGTATTGATACCATATGCACTCACCATCTCTGTTTATCTGTATGTTGGATATGTAAAAGCTTGCTGAATGACCTGAACGCCCTGATTAGATGACTAAAGAAAGCATGAAAACATCTATTTTTAAAATAGCCAACCCCCATGTCTCTGTGATTTTGCAAAGCTGAGATGTTTATGCAAAATGGGTTGCTATGGTAAACAATCTGGTTGCTAAGGAGGGGTCAGTGACATAATCTAATGTTTGCTGTAGAAGAATCTGTGACATCGTGTTGTAATCGACTTTAGATTAATATAAAGGAACATCCATGTCGCCGTGGTTTTTGGTTTAGAAGATATTTGACATTGATAATTGTGTTGCAAAATGGGCGGGGCTTGATAAATGTATGCTAATCCACAAGCAATGATTAGCTTTCTTATTGTTTTGATCCATCACTAAAGTATTTATGACTCTCCAGTACCAAACAGGTGTTTTACTGTGAGATATGAGATGCTGATTACATTATGATGAGTTAGAAATAGCCTTCCATTTAGTTTCTGGGCAAACCACAACTCAAACAAGGGGGTTGATGACATCATCCTTTTAGGGCACCCATTGGAAGTGCCTGGGCAAATTTTCGGGCTGTTTTCGCACTGTTTTCGGTCTGAAAAGACACGCAACTCAAATCAGAACAGTTTGGGTGTTTTCCAGGAATAGTACGGAAAAAATTTTTCCTGCATTTTGTTTAATCTATAAAACTACAAATGCTGGCATTTTGAGTGACTCACATGAGTCCTTGTTAAGTTGAAAACACGTTATGTCAACCACAATCAGACATACATTGTCACCAGTTCTGATGTGTGTGAAAATCTGCCTTTAGACCATCAAAAATGCATCGAAAGCCAAAAACAATACTTCTCTGAGCAATTGCAACAAGGTTCTATGCTTGAGCCCGAAAAATTATAGCAGGTTGAAGAAAAATAGCATAATAAAAGAACAGATACATTTTAAAAATGAGTAAAACACAGCAAGTTATTACTTTTAAAACTCATATACGCTTGAGCTCAGATCAGAGCTGCTGTAAGCAGTTTTGTATGTAGTGTGAGATCCTCTAACAAACCAAAGGCCATCCCACCATGAACAAACACACACACATGCGCACACACTTCAGCTAGACACGCTACACACCGAGTGCAGCAGCACTACAAACAATCCCAGCATCCTCTGCCAGTTTCCCTCCAGGTGGTCAGATCACCTGATGTTGCGGTGGGCACATTCATCGTCTTTCAGTGGGAGGCAACACCACGACCTTCAGACGCCCTAATCGTAACCATGGCAGCAGGCGTTCAGTACAGTTTGCTGCATACATTAGCATTTGCTGAAGCCCAGCCGCTCATCGAGACCCATTGATTTTGTTCTGCAGGTTAATACAAAACACTCTCCATTAGACACTAAGCCCTCTGCCCCAACAACAGCCTTTGAAATAGAGCCACTTAGGTGCAGGGGGGGTGGAAGATGCAGTAGGCTGTCGTGATTGTGTTGTGTTTGAATACTAGAATTTGAAAGCTAATTACAGTAGGGTTTGGACCGCACAGTGACCGCAGATGCTGAAGTTTAGCCCTGCACAGTCTTTCTGAGAAAGCGGACCGTGAAAAGTATAATTTAGCATGATGTACTGATGTTTAAGGTTGTCAAGAGTGTTTGTGTGTGCTTATGAGAGATTAGCTGAGTGGCGAGTCTGGATCCAGACAGCAAACGGAAACTAGCAATCAGATAGGAGACTGTCCAGATACACACAGGAACAAATCTCTTCAGAATCACACACTGGAGCCTGGGGGAAAAAAAAACACCTTACAACCACCAGACACTGATTTTACTTTTACTGCGGTTCAGAATTAATCTGAATGAATAGAAACAGTGAAGCTCATACAATGTAGGACACAAATGGACAACAATTTTATTAGTGACATACAATAAAAACTGGACTTTACATGCAATGAGTTTGTAATAAGGATGCAACGTTACACAAAGCTCACGGTTCAGTACATACCGTGGCTTTTAGCCACAGTTTTCAGTTCGGTTATGATGGCTTAACAAATTGTATTTTTTTATAATTTTTTTGTATGGACCCCATGAACAGATAAATAATAGGCGTTCATAGAATTTGCTTTATTTTACCAAATAAAACATCAAGACACATCTGCAAAAAAAAAGAAATCACTTTAAATTCAAATAAACAATCGTGGCAAGGTGGACATATCCAGATTAGCGTAGGAAAAGAAGTGTTTAAGGCAGCCAAAAGTTACAGGCACCTCTGGGTCCTGAAACCAGGAACAAGAGTCTGAAGATGGCGCAGACGAGTGCCAATGTTTCATATGTTGCCTTTTGCATAATGACATCTGATTAAACATCGCAGGCACACAGAGACTTTTTTGTTTACGGTTCTTTATCCATATTTGTCATTCTTCTGCAAAGCTAGCAAAAACCACAGTCTTCTTCGCGCTGACCGTTATTTTCTGGCTATGTGAAACACGGGAAGTCCCGCCCTCCTCTGACTTTAGCGCTCGCTGATTGGATATTTACTTGCGAACATGTGTTTCATTCACTAACATCTGCTTTTTCACACGTGAAACTAATAAAACATACAGGGGTCATTTAAACAAGGAACCGTAAAATTGCGATTCACAAGGGCGTACGGAACTGTTCTGTTTAAAACCGAGTATTGTGGCATCCCTAGTTTGTATGTAGAAGAGTAGAGTACTGTGTACCGTGACTCAAGGCTGTGTACAATTATATACATTAATCCCGAACCTGACTCTAGTACAGCTCAGATGAAATACTTCCATCTATTGAAAAACTAATGAATGCGTTGTGCTACTCTACTTGCTTGAATAGGAGAAACTTCGAAGTAGTGATGCGTCCTTCCTTAACGATTCGTTCTTTTTGAACAAATCTTATCAGAGAGGGGCCTCACCATTAATGACAAAAGAATGAAAAAAAAAACTTTTCCAGCAAAAAAAGGTTTCTTGCTCATATTGCATTTGTTAACATTACAGAGACAAAAAAAATAAATAAAGATAATTAACGTTAATCAAATTCATTAAATCAATTCTCATTCCGGCCCGAACTGAACTCGTTAACGTCACAGAGCTAATGTGTGGAATATTAGGAGACTTGTCAGATCTGAAGTGTGATGGACGTCTAGGCTACCTTCGACGATGTCAAAGTCTCGACAATGGGTGGAGCCATCCTGAAAGGGGGTGGAGCCGAATGTTTAACGGGCAAATCAACTGCTCTATAAGAGCAGAGCGTAGCTCTACACTCATTCTGCTTTCTTCCGAGGAGCCGAACCTACATACCTCTACAGCACCTCAGAGCAGCGACTTGAAGTACATGGCCAAGGGACGTCTGCATTCCCTCCTTTAGGGAATGCGGGTTACGAAGGTAACCTAGACGTTCCCTTTCAGTCGAGACGCAGACGATGTCGATGTCTCGACTATGGGAACTCCCTCGAAAGGGCCATGACCAAGTCCATCCAACCAGGCCGAATCTAAGCTGCAAAGTTTAGGTATTAGTCAGGCACCTGGTTGGTAAGCTCCTTCTGCCCCTTAGCCGGACATATGTCTATTACAGGGTATGTTGCAGTCTACTGAGAAGCTCGAAGCAGGGCAACCAGAAGGAGTGTGCCCCTGATGTGGAACAGGGGCACTCTGAGGCTTGCATCGGGACCTGAAGAGGGCATCCAGCAAGCGAAGAGCGTTCCTCCGGTTATAAAAGGGGGCGGAATCGAAAGTCATCTTTCCCCGCCCAGGTAAAGGACGGAATGGAAACGGGGTAATACAACTCACCTGAAAAGGGGCTTTGTATACAATACACAGATTGGGCCACCCAGATAGGGGGGTCTGCAAGTCCGGCCCGAGTTCTGTAGGGATCAGGCCCAGCGGCAAAACCTTACTACAGAACCTGGCTACGCGACAGCCAGATGCCAAGTGGGTGGGAGGATAGGGTTCACCAATCCACCAGTCGGGAGACGTGAAAAAAGGTTCCTTCCACAGGACTAGGAACCTGCAGGCGCAGCACATCCTTGATGCGAGGGTCCTAGTGGTGCTTAGGCCCCGGATCAGAGCCCTCAGCGGTATTGGAGTTGGTGACTAGGGAGCGGATGTTCGACAAACCCATGGGGATGTGCATCCATGGGTGTTACCCCCTACTGTGCCAACACATATGTCGACCAGACCGCAGCTCGACATATGTCGGCTAGTGAGACTCCCTTGGCTAATGCCCACGAGGCGGCGATGCTGCGGGTGGAATGGGCCCTCAGCTTCATTAGAGGGCAGGGTACATCACTCGCCTGGTAAGCCAGCTGGATAGCCTCCACAATCCAATGCGCTATCCGCTGCTTCGACACAGCGTACCCCTTGCGCTGGCCGTGGTAGCATATGAGGAGCTGCTGGGAGTTACGAAACTCCCGGGTTCTGTCCAGGTAGAGCCGAAAGGGCGCGCACTGGACAGAGAGTACCCTGGGCTGGGTCTGCCTCCTCCCGGGGCAGGGCCTGCAGTGTCACCGTCTGGTCCCGGAAGGGGACCGACGGGACCTTGGGGATGAATCCGGGCCTGGGTCTGATTCGCACCAGAGAGTCCTCAGGGCCGAATTCCAGCCAGGTTTCGTCGGCGGACAGTGCTTGGAGATCTCCAACCCTCTTGAGCGATGCCAGAGCCAGCAAAAGCGCCGTCTTGAGGGAGAGGGCGTGCAGGTCTGCGAGGGCAAGAGGCTCGAACGGGGACATCCTCAGCCCTCTCAGGGCGATGGAGAGGTCCCAAGAGGGTACAGAGGGGGGCCTGGAGGGACGTAGCCTTCTGGCCCTTGGAGGAATCTCAACGTCAGATCGTGGCTGCCGATGGATTTCCCTTCGAACCGGAGGTGGAAGAAGGAAATCGCAGCTGCCTAGACCTTTAGGGACGAAGGGGACAGCCCCGGATCGAACCCTTCCTGGAGGAAGGTCAGCACGACTCTGATAGGACATATCCTAGCATCTTCCTGCTGGGAAGAGCACCACTCGACGAACCGACCCCACTTGCCAGCGTATCTCGAGACGGTTTATGTGCCAACGAGCGAGACTCCGGGTCCAGGCAGAAGGCTGTGGATCGTCAACATCTTGAAGCGGAACGGGGCCAGGTTCCGGTTTAGGCGTCTCAGATCCAGGTTTTTTGGGGACGAGAAAGTAACAGTTGTAAAAGCCTCTTTCTACATCGGCTGGAGGGACCGGCTCGACTGCTCCCTTCGACAAAAGGGCAGTAATCTCCTCTCGCAGGAGTGAGGCGCCTGACCGGAGGACAGGGGTCTCTACAACACCTCGAAACCTGGGGGGTTTCACGAATTGAATCGTGTAACCCAGCCGGATGGTCTGGAGGATCCACTGGCTGACCCCGGGAAGCTTCCGCCAGGCCGTATAGGGGGCCGTAGCCGCCGCATCCACTGACTGGGCCTCTGGAGCTCGTGCCCATGTCTCCAAGACTCTCCGCCTGTTTCCTGATCGTGGAGACCTTCGTCGCAAAGTCGTCCACGGCGACGCCAAAGAGGCCATCTGGGGAAATCGGTGCGTCGAGGAACCTGTTACGGTTCTCGGTGAGCATTGACGCCTTTCCAACCATAGATGGCGTTCCTGGACCACAAGTGTGGACATCGTTCTACTGATACTCTGCGCAACGGATTTCGTTGCACGAAGCGCTAGATCCGTGGCAGAGCACAAGTACTGTAAAGACTCGATGCCGCCACCACTCTGGTGCATGTCACAGAGGACTTTGGCCTGGTAGACCTGCGTAAGCTCATCATCCACCTCCGGGAAGAAAGGTACTGGCGGAGGGCGGGGAGTGGCGTCCCGGCGCTTGCCAAAGTACCAATCATCCAGCCGTGACAGAATCGATTCAGAGGGCGAGCCCTTAGCCCTGCGCCGCCGGCTAAAGCCGCGGAGGAGCTAGCCCGAATCAGCGGATCACCAGAAGCCAAAACCTCTGCGTCCTCTTCCTTGAAAAAGAACCTCCTGTACTTCAGTGTGCGCTTCAGCAGAGCATTGCAGTGCAGGCCACACACCCCTCGTGACCGTCCTTCGACGAGATAAAGCCACCGCAGCCAGGATTAACGCATCCCATCATTGGGAAAAACGGACGTTTACAGGACAAGCGGTTGTCTGCTGTCAGATCTGCATGTGATCAGAGCGTGCAGAAAGCGTCAAGGGTATAAGATAATAGAGATAATAAAAGGAAAGAACACTTAAAAATTTCATAACATGATATCATAAAATCACAAAGAAATGCAATGCTGTTGAGAAAAATCGGTCGTAAAAAAAAAAAAGCGCAACTTTTCAAAAAGCTGCCGCAAATTCTGGCATCTTAGGCCGCAACAGTCCCAAAAAAATCCTGCGAATTACTGGACAGACTGGCTTTTAAATTGAGACATGTTTAAAGTTTGGTAACAGATTCAATGTACTAGTGCCTTATTTACTGCTTAAACACAATCGAGGGTTTGGTTTTCTGGTAGTTACCAACAGTTGCCAAGGGAGATTGTGATTTTTTGCCAGTAACCTCACAACTAAAAGTCACTAGTTTCATCTAAGCCCAAATATTCATAACAGTGTTAAAGTTAAGGTGTCACAACACTAGAAGATATAAATACATTGGTGTCTGAATAACACTTTTACTTTATATTCAACAAGAAAATGATTAATTTCCTGGCACTGGAAATTCTCTCCAAAAAGCATACATATCATGTTTCTTATGTCACAAAATCAGCTTTTGTTTTCCTCGTCTCTCTCTTGCTCGCACTCGTGTATGGTACAGGACAATCAATGGCTGTAAACTTAAGTTTCGGTACCACAATTTTTGCTGCTGCAGCTGTTTGATTGTGCTTCCACACTGATTCTGGTAAGCAATCCTCCACCTCTGTGCAGCTCCCTGAAGCAGAAACATCCTCTCTCTCTATCTCCAAGCAGCCGTGTATTACATGTGAGAAAATGAGGAGTGTTTATGCTCTGTAACTCCTCTTATTACTCATTTACGCATCTCATTAACTCATGGCTGACCACACGCCTCTTCCCTTGGTTTTCTTAAAATGGAGGAGTCAGTGGGGAGTTACTTTAAGGTATAGCTAAATTTTTTTGCTGAAACTAACCCAAATGGGTTTTTCCAAAGTGACCAAAAACCTCAATGACCCTTTAACACAGTGTGTGAAATAAACTGTCTGTATGACATTTGGGTTGCTTTTGAGCGGGTGCCCGACTGGCAGTGTGTGCCTGGGATGAAAGGCGTTCTCAGATCAAGGCGGAGAACAAGGAGAGCTTTTCAATAGTGCTTTAGAGCGTAGGAGATGAACAGAGACTGGAACTGACGTCAAACACTTCTGTAAGCTGAAGGTGTGTGTTTGTGTGGGACACTTCGTTGTGTTCTACAATTACAGGAAGTGCAGACAAACACACGTGCGAGCTTCATGTGATAAACTGAGGGCACTGTCAGGGTTTAAAGAAAATTACCGCATATTGTTAAATCACCATTCACACAGGAGCAGGATGAATGTTGAGCTAATTGCGATGGAAGGGTTAGCAGATGTGGACTAAATGAACCCTGATTTGTTCTGTGTTGAGAAGTAGCGTTTATACTTCTGCGCTCTGTCTTTAAATCACACTATTTAATTAAGAAAAAAAAATACGTTTAGTGTCTGAGTTTTTGTTTGTGTGAGCGAACAGAGTCACGGGGGTCCTGATGCTGCCGGTCCAGCTCACTTCGGGTGAAAGGTGGGGTACATCCATCCATTGAAATGTTGTAGTTCTTAATTTATTGTATGTGCGCCTATTTTACTCCTACTCTAATCACTGTTTACTCACTAAATTTACTTAAACGTGTCTTAAATGTGCCCAAAACGAATAGGTCTGTTCCATGGACTTCGAAACCCTTTGCATCTGCTCTTTTAACACTTTTTAAATACGTAATTTGTAATTTTTCCTTATATTTGCGCAATTGCACCTGCATATTACTGCTAGTAAGCACATTGGATTATTGTACATTTTTCCATTTGCACACAAATGTAAATATATTGCATTAACAATGTGTTGAAGTCTGTACTAATCATCTTAATTTGTTATTTTGTTGTAATGAATGCAGTCATTAAACTTTTTAATTAAGAAATCTCTCTTTCTAATCTTCCATTTATGTCAAATATACTAGAGAAAGCAGTGATAGCTCAGCTAAGCTCTTTACTGAAAAAGGATGATCCGTATGAAGAGTATTAGTCAGACAGAGCACTAAAATCTTAAATAACCTTTTTGCATCTGACCAAGGTAACATTTCCCTCTTGGTTTTGCTTGATCTTAGTGCTGCATTTGACACAATTGACCACAAAATTCTGCTAGAGAGACTACACAACTACAAGGGTCCAGCTCTGAGATATCTAATATCTTTCTGGCCATGGTATGTACTGAACCTTGAGCTTTGTGTAGCGTTGCATCCTTAATACAAACTCATTGCATGTAAAGTCAGTTTCCCAGGTGATGGCTAGTGACAAGCTCATTGGGATCTTCCTGCATCTAGTTGTAGCAATTTTACTGTTTTAATCACTTTTTCTGTTTTCCAGGTTGTGGCTAGTGATCAGCTTGTCGGGGATCTCCATAATTAAACGTGTCACATGGCGATGAAAAAAAAAAAACAAAGAAACATTTGACTTGACTTAACGTGGTCATGACATGTTTTAGTGGCTTTTATAATGATTTAGAAATCATACGACATTCACATCTGGGTCACCACTGAATACGGTCACAACTCGTTCAACAGAAATTAATTTTATTTGTTTATTTACTTGTTTCTGCTGGCAGCTCTCTGTAAAGGTACGTTCACATTGAACGCGGTTCGTGCGGATGGTTTCCATGTTAAGTCAATGTAAAGAAGCGTTTGCGCGCGTCTGAGGCTTCAGCGGCGCAGTAAGCGCGAATTGAGTGCCGTGGTTACCGCGATAGGCGCGTATTGAACCGCATGAATGGGTGATACGCGTGTTGTGAGCCACGTGCAGGAGACGGGTGAACTGCGCGCGTATCGATCGAGTTCAGAAAATTGAACTTTGGCGGATTTTCTGTGCCGTGCTGACCAATCAGGAGCTTGCTGTAGCTGTGACGTGTGCAGCTCAGAGACCGCCTGGAATTAAAACAGTGATGGACTGTCATTAAAACTTTACGTGAACTGCCTGAGCTCTCTGATCATCTTCATGATATTAAAGTTATAAATAATAGTTTATCATAAATAATAATTTCAAAGAATAAATTTATTAATAAATAAAAGTATCTTGCTTGGAAGAAATTATGTATATATATATTCATAATTATCAAAACTAGGTTTAAATCTTTTAAGAGAATTAATCATGTTCTTATTTTATTTCAGCCCTCCATTTTCAAGCAAGATATTATTTATGGCAGAAAATATTGGGATCTTACCAAATATGAACTTTTTAAAAAATTGATATAATAGATAATAAAATTTTATGAGTGTAATTAAATGTTTACTTGATATCTTTACTATCACAAAAAGTGCTTTCATATGTTTAAGGTAAATAAAATATAATTTCATCGCTACAAACGGAATGTTTATTCCAAACATATGTACATTTATTTTAATGATATTGTACTGTAAATACACCTACAATAAAGCTTTGCTATGTGTGATTGGACTGGTGTTGTGTAATGAGAAAGAAGCTTTGAGACATGGGTTTTATTTGGAGGTTGACTCCATTTACTCTTTGAAAACAAGAACATTTCATGAATCATGGAAATCACGAGAGTTCGAAACAAGGCTTTAATGAAACCATCAGCTGGGCTCTAGAGAAACCCTTTAATATATTCGTCCAGTGCTTCCAGGCAGAGCAGGACCTCCAAAAAGACTCCTCTTCTCCCACAACCTTCCGTAATGGACCTTCGTTCATCAGTGAAGAGCACAGCCATTAACTCCTCCACCAAACAGTTCCATGCTGCAGTCCCAGTATCCGAGACAATCATGGAATCTCAGGAAATACCAGCAATGAAGATGCTGCTGCTGATGATGATGACCAGGTTGGAGTCTCCACCGTCAATCTCAAAGGAGAGAAGACAAACATTTAGTTGCAGAACTGATTGCAGATCCGCGACAGCAAATGTGTTTGTACTACACTGGTGTCTTCAACATCATTACTGTTTAAACTTTCTAACTTTACCTGTATTTAGCATTTGCTCTGATTTACTTGTTTCACCATCAGTATTACATTCAATCCACTGTTTAACAAGTTTTATTATTCAAACTCCAGCAATAAAAAAACCCTGACATTTACATATGCACTGTTTTAACTGTACTACAGTGAAGTATTTTAAGGTTAACATTTCTTTGTAATTCTGATGTTACTGTGGAATATATATTCCCCACAAGTACAACTATAAAATATATTTTACTTTAATATATGAGTATACTGTAATAAAAACTAAAGTAAACCACTGTTAAATACAGTTTATTGCTTCACTAGAACCAAGTTACTCTATAGTTCATTTGAGATTACTTAGAAATACAATATTGTACTGTATAAATCTAAATTTTTAAATTGAACAAATACAGTAATTACATTATATGATTACAGCATTTTTAACATGTTGCTTTTATTTTTAAAAAAGAAAGTTACCTTTTTATTAAAGTAGCGTCCGTTCATAAGGTTAGGAGGTTCTTGGTCATTATTTACAGAGAATATATCATGAATACTGACCAGAGACAGACGCTGCTGGAGCTGCCCGTACAACAGGTTAGGAGCTGGGGTTGGATCAGTCGAAGCTCCCGCTGAACGCGACGGGGGTTCAAACTGAAGCTCCTGGGGAAATGTTGGTGACCCACGCTGAGCAGGGTACATCTCTGGAGGATTCTATGCTCCTATAGCAACAGCCCCGAACACGTTTTGGAGCATTTCAAAGCTTGGTGGTGCAGATAGAAACTTAACAATCCCGTCCGCCATTTTCCAACACTGCACCTGTAGCTCCTCTCACTGATCCGCCCATTCTCATCAACACCTGAATGTCATGCGTGCATTTAGCGGCTCTGCAGATCAAACGGAAAGTAAACACGCGTGCATTAACTTGTGAGCAGCGCTTTTTTTCAGCGCGAACCGCGTTCGATACCTTAAGTCGTACCTTAAGCTTGAGCCTTTGTCGAGGCTTTCAGCTTTAGCTGAAAAACAAGGAAAATAAGTGTGCTTGGTACACGTCATGAATATGCAAATATTTCCTGTACAATTAGACCAATGTGAACAAAATATTATACATTGTCATGACCTCTTTAAAAAAAAATTTTGTGTGAGCACCCATAGTGATGCTGAATCATCTCAGACTGATTTTTTGAACATGACGATAAGTTCACTGTACTCAAATGTTCTCCACAGTCCCCAGATCTCAATCCAGTAGAGTACCTTTGGGATGTGGTGGAACAGGAGATTCATATCATGGATGTGCAGCCGACAAATCTGCAGCAACTGGCAGTAGTAAGGTGTATCTTATAAAGTGGCCGGTGATTTGGAGTTTGCAAGTTAAAAATTTATTGATATTTTACAGTTAGAACAGAAAGCGTGGCTTTCTGGCAATAGTGCTTTTCACAGTATACCTCTAATAATAAAATACCTTTTCTTTGTCTATGGTAAATTACAATCCAGAGTGACCACTTGAAAATGGAACGGCAAACACCTCACAAGAGAGCTTGACATTGCACTGCAGTTTCTAGTGAACAGGTCTGACTCACTGAAGAGTCTGATGCAATGACAGGAAAATATTCATCCAGTTTCTATCTCTGTGAGTGCGGGTAATAACTGATGACATTGCTTTAATGTATTTAGTCAAGGTGAATTCTTTGAAGGTATCAAAGAATACTCAAAGGAAGAACTGACTTAAGAGGGCAAAGACAAACCAAAAAGTGTTAGACATAAGCACTGGTGGAACAATAAAGCTCCATTAAAATGTTCCAAGACTCAAAATTGTATTATATTTATTTAAATGTCATTAAAAATACACTACCGTTCAAATGTTTGGAGTCACTTCGAAATTTATATTTTATATATATAAATTTTAATTTATATATATATTTTTTTTGGCCCGTTTCCAGCAGCGATCACCTCAGTGTCTAATGGTACGATGTGTTTCTCATTGCGGCAGAAGCAAATGGATGATTAGAAAACCCTTGTGCATCATGATAGCGCTGCTGAAAAGAGTTAAGCTGCTTAGAGAAGCAATAAAACTGACCTTCCTTTGAGCGGGTGGAGTATCTGGAGCATCACATTTGTGCGGTCGATAAAAAGCTCGAAATGGGCAGAAAAAGAGAACTTTCATGTGAAACTCGACAGTCTATTCGTGTTTTCAGAAATGAAGGCTATTCCATGTGAGAAATTTAAGAAACTTAAGATTTCCTACAACGCCACGTACTACTCCCTTCAGAGAACAGCACAAACAGCCTCTATCCGGAGGAGAAAGAGACGTGGAAGACCTGCTGCACAACTGAGCGAGAACATAAGGACATTAGAGTCTCTAGCTTCACAGCTCCTCAACTTGCAGCTGCATTAAATAGTGGCCACAAAACACCAGTGTCAACATCTACAGTGAAGGGGAGACTCTGGGATGCTGGCCATCAGGGTAGAGTGGCAAAGAAAAAGCCATATCTGAGTCCGACCAATAAAAGAAAAAGATAAATATAGCAAAAGAACAAAGTTTGAGGTGTTTGGATCACACAGAAGAACATTTGTGAGATGCAGAAGAACTGAAAGATGCTGGAATGCTGCGTGACACCATCTGTCAAGCAAGGTGGGGGTAACGTGATGCTCTGGGGGTGCTTTGGTGCAGGGAAAGGGGAGATTTGTTCACGGTAAAAGGAAAGCTATCTCTACATTTTGCAAAGACACTGACCCAAAGCACAGTCCACCCTGTGCCAGAACTATTTAGAGAAGAAGCAGGAGCAGCTGCTCTTCTATCTGTAATGGAGTCACCAGATCTAAACCCCATTGAGCTGTTCATTCTATTTCAAATAAATATTATTATAAACTTGTTGATGTCTCAATACATTTTTTTAGTCAGTTTACAACTCATGTGGTAAATAAAAGTGTGAGTCAAGGACAAAGTGACCCGAGCTATAGATCTATGTCACATGTAGACGTCAACCATGTTTCCATCCAAAGATGCCAATGAAATTTATGCGCAAAACTGGGATATCGCTTAAAATATTTGCGAAAAAAGCATCCAACGAGTCTAAGTGAAAACAAGCGTCACTTACGGATATACAGGTGCCAAATATCAAAAGAAAAATTGGATGTTGCATTGCGATAAGCCTTTTTTATATATATATATATATATATATATATATATATATATAAAAACTTAGAACACGTAAATGAAACACTGTCATGTGATCTTGCTTTTGGAGGAGGGAGACTGCTCTTTGGGAACGCAGTCATTCAAGAAAGTTCTAGGAGGAGAAAATGCCGAACCACTTCGATGACTGACTTTTAGAACGACCAAAACAACATTTCAGATGTCTGATTAAATTAATCCGTTGTTCGTTCAATGATTGAAAACCTGGGACACCTCATTTGTGGCCTTGCATTCTGTAGAAAGTGTTGAAATTCACAACTTGAGCTGGAATTTCTTCTGAAATTCGATTGCAAAACTCAGTTTTACTCATCATCAGATTTATAGCGTTACAACAGAAACGCCAACACACCCTCTTTATCAATCAAACCCGGGGAAACCAGTGGCCGGAGTCATCCGTCATACTTCTCCATGAATGAATATCATTCCATCACGTTTCTGCTACTACACAAAGATCTAATGGAAATTGCTGAACAAACCAAACTGACCTTCACGTATATGCATCCATAAAACAAATGCATCCCTGCTCTGTACCAGAATGAAAAATTGAATAACTTCATTACAATTCATGGCTCAAGCATATTCCGACTCGTCTATGAATTATTAACGTTAGCTGTCTCACTTTAGGACAGAAGGGCATTACATTATGGCGATGCATTTCCCCGTCTGATGTGTGCGGACATGAGAATGGTAAGGACATATGAAGGTGATTGAAGCCTGTGTTCGTGTGAAATAATGCGTCCGGGAACATATGCTGTCTGCGTGTAATGCGATCAGTGTAGTGTATATGTGTAAACTCCTGTAGTGTGCGGCTCTTTCCAGTCACCTGCTGTTGTTTTGGCTCGAATCATTATATTTCTAGTTAAAAGCCTTTACGCCATGACTCTAGATGTGCAAATAAACTCATTACAAAGGCGGAGATTGTGATAGACATCTTACTACATGCTTTTTGTACAAACACACACACACACATTCCATTGTCAGCCGTGTGTACAGTATTCCACGAATCAAACATGATTCTCACACGACAATTTGTGAGAGACCATGAAGGATCAGATAATGTGTGTGGACAATTCATCAGGATTAACTTTAATTTAAAATCACTGGGGTACTCAACCTCAGCACCGTCTGATCTGGATATATAAGGCAACTCTTATATGGAGTTTAGTCTAGATGGCAAAATGGGTCACTGAGTCATATGATTGGTTCAAAAGAATCGTTTAGAAAACCAACCAATTGGACTGTGAACATTTTGCCTAAATTTTTCACATATTTATTTATTTCAGTACTTCCATTCAAAAAGGGAAAGTGTGTAATGTTTCAAGTGTTTATTGCTTTTAATTTTGATCACTTTAACTGACAACTTGAAAGGCCTTTATATCTTTGAACAAGGAGGGCAAGGCACAAAAAGTCACTGCAAAAGAGGCTGGGAGTTGTAGGGAAGATGTGGTTGAAAAACAAAAAAAAGTGTACAAGCAAAGGGGATAACCGTACCATGGAGAGGATTGTGAAACAAAACCCATGTGGGAGGGATTCCCAAAGAGTGGACCGCAGCTGGAGTAAAGAATAATTCTGAAAGAGGCAGTGACAAGTGTACAATCACCAGCTTCGAAATGTTAACAGATCCAACCTCACCAAGAACATTGCTGCCTGGAAAATGAGAACGCGACAACTGAGCATTGCACAAAACACTTGAGATTGGTAAATAATGTCAATGAAACGCCATTTTAAACCTCTACAATATGTGCATTGTAATAGATACAAACTTTATTTATTTCACCTCACGTAAACAGCGCATTATGCAACATTTAGTTATGTCCCTTTCCAGCCCGGGGGACACAGAGAAAATTCTCCTGACAACGCCTTCAAACCGTTCTGTTTCTACTCACGCCCATTATGCACTACATTGCTCATATTTTCCAATTGCAGGTACCAAAACAGCAAATTAGAATTCCCTGCAAACCCCATTCCTGCAACATTATACCCAAGGAACATTAAGCAAACTGGGCATTGCTGAACAGAACTCAAAAACAGCTGAAAAGAGAATATTCCAACGGTTGTGTGTGTTTATGGGAGCAGGTTGCAGTTGTTTGGGCGGGGGAGGGGTGGAGGGATGGATGCCGAGCCTGCATCTCCACACTTTTGTGACATACGAATAAATTAAATCCAAATAGAAGATTTCACCAAACTGATTTGAGAATGAAAATGACCCCAGACACAAGCCTCTATGAAAGGTCAAAGTGTAGGGCCAAACTTACCGATTTACCGTCGATAAGCTCTACTGAGGTGCTCAGTTGCTCCCTCGCTCAAGCCAAATGTTGATCAGCTGTGTAAGAAAAAGAGCAGATTTAATTTATAGATTGTAACAGGATTGTGTTGACTTTGTAATCTCTTCTTTGTGGATTACTGGAAGCGGAAATCCTTGATCTAAAGCCACACGATAAATTTTCATGTAAAGATTATCAGACATATTACATTGTTTAACGGAGTACCATCAAATCCTGATTTGAAGAAAGGGTAGATAACGTTTTCATTTTGACTATCTGCTGGTTCAGAGGACCATACTGCATCATCTCTTCAAGGCCCCTTTTCTGACACTCAAGGGCACAGTACAGTGTTTAACAATTAAAAATGGGCAAAATATAAACAAACAAGGATTAAAAAAAAACAATATAATACAAATAAGACAAAGACATGACTAAGTGGAATATGCTATTTTAAAAAATGGGGAGCAGAGCGCCTGATGGCCCCATGGTACTGAGACGAGCAGGAGGAACTGTGAGGTGGATTGAGGAGGAGGAAGACCTGAGTGAGCGGGGGGGTGTGGGGACATGAAGTTCAGCGAGATAAGTAGGAGCCAGGTTATGAATGGACTTGAATGCGGTGAGTAGGAGTTTGTACTGGACACGATATTGAACAGGGAGCCAATGGAGCTGTTGCAGGACTGGGGAGATGTGGTGAATAGAGAGAGTTTTGGTGATGATTCAGGCAGCAGAGTTTTAGAGAAGTTGTAGTTTATGAGTAGTTTTCTGAGCAAGACCATACAGTAGTCGAGACGTGAGGTGACCAGGCTAATAGCAAGAATGTCGGCTGTGTGAGGCGTGAGCGAAGGACTGAGACAGTTGATATTTCTGATTGGAATGAGAGACTACTGTCCAGAATGACACCCAGGCTCTTTACCTGAGGGAGGGTGTGATGGAGGACTTATCTACCGTGATTGAAAAGCTGACTGTTTTGTTTAAAGTTGTTTTAGTGCCGACTAATAGGACCTCAGTTTTATTGCTTTTAAGTTTTAGAAATTTGGAAGAGAACCAGGATTTGATTTCCTGAAGACAATGGGTGAGGGAGAAAGGCGGAATGTTTAGAGGAAATATGGAGCTGGGTGTCATCCGCATAACAGTGAAAGTGTACGTTATGTTTCCTGAAAATATGACCCAGCGGAAAGAGATAGATAATGAAAAGAAGAGGGCCCAGGACAGAGCCTTGGGGGACGCCTGAGGAGAGAGGGTAGCGTGGGACAAAAGATAAGAAATGAACCAGTGGAGAGGTGTGTGTGATACGACAATAGAGATAAGTCTTTCAATGAGGATGGTGTGATTAATTGTGTCAAAAGCTGCACTTAAATCCAGTTAATGAGAATAGTTAGAAGTCCATTGTCAGCAGCAAGCAATAGATCATTCTTGATTTTAATCAAAGCTGTTTCAGTACTCTGTCAGATTTTGGCTTGTAGAGGTAAGGGTTGTATAACGATATATCAATGTTGCTTTAATAGAAAGTTAATTGCTCGGTATTGAAGATACTAATTATAAATCTCTCTAATCTCCTTCACATCTACGTAGACCGTCAGATAGTAAGTAACTTAGCATACACATCATGAATATGCAAATCACTAACCAATGGAGTGGTATCATTGTGTCCACCATAGTTGTAACATGATGCCACTGTTGCCATGGTTACATATTAAACAGAGTGATTTCTACCGATAGAAACTAAAACTACCCTAATTATTTTCAAGTTATTTTATTATCAAGTTAATTATTTTAACAAATCAAGCGTGACTCCTGGTGGAAGTTACTTTTTGAATGAAATAATCACATTTCCTGTACAATTAGACGAATGTGAACAACATAGAGTGGTACCTTGAGATACGAATGAGTCAAGTTATGAAAAATCCAAGACATGAAAGGTCTCTCGGGAAATACGAAAAACACAATGAGAAAAACACGCAGGTACATGTACCACATTGAGATTTGAGATGACTGCAGTAGACTCACCAACAGTACTACTAGGATTTTGGTTTCGTGTTGGTATAATTCGTGAACACACTTTGCCGTCACTCGCAAGGTAAGGTTTCACATTTGTGTATATATTATTTAGCATTTATTGTATTCTGTTTTCATTGTTTTTCATTAACAAAGTGTTAATCATTGCAGAGATAAGGCATTCTACAGGCAAAACTTGCTTCTAAATAAGAAAAATGAAAGATCTGAATGCCACCCTGGAATGGATTAATTTCGGATCTCGAGGTACCACTGTATTATTAAAAATATAACAATGTCACTGAAACTGGAGTCACAAAACTCTTTTATAAACTAAATAGACTGGCAAACAAAGCAAACACTCTAGTAAACATCAGGCCTCATTCCAGACGCCCTAGGGTCCTACACACAGATGCATTCCCTGGAAACAAGAGCTCTCTACACAGAGCGTCGAGTAAAAAGACCAGACGGCCTCACAAAAGAGCTGTGTGCTGACGGGGGCAGAGGGCTGGCAATGGACTGGCCTGGGCTTTGTTGCTGTCTGGCTGGGCAATGGAGAGGTGAGATGGATGCCCGGATTTGCCCACGATTGTCTATGTGCACTGAGCTCTAAGGCTAGTCGCCAAGGCAACTGGCCTAAAGGACTTGTTCCTCTTCAAGAGACTGTTGATGTCTGCTTTGCCTTCCTTTCGTGTGGAAACTTTCCATTAGCTCAGCAGAAACATATGTCATCGTCACATGGTCAAATAGTTCTAACATTTGGAAAATTCAGCTATAAAATAGCAATGACAAATTGGCTGAAGAATGAATGAATGAACACACCCCACAACAAAAACCAGTGCACCTAGTGTTTCGTACGAGCGCCGTGATTTCCTAGACCAGCACAAGTCTTGGAGGCATGGAATGAACGAGTTGGCGACCACCATGTTTCACTTTAGGCACCAGACAGTTTTAAAAGCATTAGTTACAGAAACAGAGATCTTTGTCTCATCGCTCCAGAATCTCGAGTCCCAGGAGTCTTCATCTTCTTCAGCATGGGCTTTAGGAGAGGCTCCTTTGTGGACGATACCCATGCTGCCGTTCCTCTGCAGTGTGCGCCGTATGGTTCACGGGAAACAGTTTAGCTTCTACTGCTTTATCTAATGCAGGAGATTTTCTTCAGAAGAGGCTCCTGTCGAGATGTTCTCTTCCATGGTCGTCTCTGTGAGATGGTTCACGTCTATCTTTCTGAAATGTTTGGATCACTGTTGCTGCAGTGTTTTGACTGAATGTAAATCTTCTTGTAGCTCTCAACTTTTTATGTAAAGAAACGATTTCCTATCTCAGATTTCACTTCCATCGGGAGTCACTTCTCACAGCATTTCATTAGAAAGTTGTCATCTTAAGTGCAGCTTTTCTCCTGAAATCACAACCGGGGTGCACTCATTTTTGCCACATGAGCTTGAATGAATTTGTTAGAATCTCATTGAAAATGTTGATTGTGAAGGAAACTAAATGTTTTCTCACAGATGTGGTGGGGTGTACTCCTTTTATGCTGAGCACTGTATACTATATACAATACATGTATAAATCACTGCAAAGCTCTCGCCGCAGGTGTGTTGTAGCTAAATAGATGAAAGCACTGCCAGATCTAATGCACTCAGCCTGCTAATGAAAGCAAGGCAGAGCTCCCCCATCTCTCCAAATAATCATCTCGATGTTCTCTGACCTCCGTGTGGCTGATAGCATTTCACACTCGGGATGACGCAAATGCAAACTATTTTCAAACTCTGACTGAAAGAAAGAGGGACACGTGTAAAATAATGATTCTTTTCTCTCCCTATTTTATAACATTAGTAATCATAAAATTACTTTAAAAAATTGCATTCATAAAATGCCCCTATTACAGATTTTTGAATGTGAAAGTGCTTTGTTTATTGAGTAACTTTCTTTAATTTAAAAAGGAATCTTTAGCTACTATGTTCTATGCCCCTCCCTTCACCGCCACAAACCCCTCAAAACATTGCAGTAGCACTTTTGAGAGAGATTTGCAGATTTATTTTCTCTGCCAAGAGAAGAGATTGAGAGGAATTCTTTTTTTCATTCCTTCCCCAGCTCAAGAACCCTAACTAATACTGCATCAAGTCCCGTGTCCCAGGAGATGCAAACTTCTACGCCGTGCAGATTTCCTTGTCAAAAAACAAGCTAGAGCAATGGTGAGATTTCAACTGTCACCTGAAGCACCTTACAGAACGCCAATGCACCTCTGTGTGGAGGTCAAGGGTAACCAAACCAATTTTGAGTTCTAATAATTAGTTCTAAAGGTATTGAAATCAATAAAATGACAAGGGTGCATACACTTACGCACATTTTGTTTAAATAATTATTTTGTTTCACTTTTTGTCCCCTATGTGATCTATTTATCTGAATTTTCTTTTTCAGGCAAGCAATGATATCTAAACGGAAATGCACAGAGGGGCTTAAACTTTTCCATACCACTGTACATAGTTGTGCTCTCGTAATATAAAATAACATTTAGAGTACATCTTTGAGAATTGAACGTTTTGCATAGAGAACGAGTCGCAGCTGAGGCTCTAGTTTCTCCTGGCATCGGGTTGTTTCATCAGATTCTAGGAAAGTTGGCCTGCTTTACATAAAGTTCAGGTGAGGAATTCAGGGGACTTTTGCTGGAAATAATTACTAGATGCTCAACCAATAGAAGACATGACAGGGACATCACAGAGTCTCCAGTGCTTCCCCGAGAGTAAAAGAGAAAGGAAAAAACTCATAGCCAATAACGATGCAGGCATTTGCATAGAGCTGGGAGCATGTATTAGATGCTGCCTTCTGTTCTAGCTATTCCTTACCCAACACACCCGTGTGTGCCGCAGCTCTTATCACCTGAGAGCTGCTTGATAGAGTATGACAAGGAAGTGAAGCTTTGGCCTGTTGCCGTGGGAACCGTTCAAATATGACATCTGTATCCATGTACTTTCTGGCTAATCCTCAGCACTCAGTAATCACAAAGCCTGACTCTACGTCCTTGTGTTTATTTTCTTTGAAAGAGCAACGGCCATTGAATTCAGTCATGGGTTCCACTGGTCAGTGATAAAACCAAGGTCACACACCTCAGGCCCGATCAAATGACCAGAAAATGAAAATGGGGAGATCAAAATGCTTGACAAGAAAAACAAAACAAAATAAAAGTCGAATGTGTGATCCACAGCTTCTAATGTAGATTCGTCATGTAGATGAACTGAAACAGCTGTGTAGGAGGCTTTAAACTGGGAGAGGAACTGCTACGAATACAGCATCAACAAGGTCTCTCCCAGACAAAGATTTCAAAGCAGACAAGGGGTTTCAAGAAATGCTGTTCAAATGATAAAATCACAGCATATTTATTATAGTGAACTGAATAACACCCAAAAGCTAAAAACTGTATACATTTGGGCAATATTTTCATGTGAATTTTATGTTTACCGTGTTCTCCCCATTAATTTTGGGAATCCCCTATTCAATCTAATGGAAAAAAAAACTAAATTGTCCCCAAGGATAATTGGAGGGTCAACTTATTTACAAAGTTCATTCGGTTTAATCAAAGCTAGCGACTGTAAACTTCTGAACCAAATCATTACTGAAAAATATACTCGTCTTGTATCTATGGGATAAAATCTTTAGTAAAGCAAGAATTTTTAACCATGCGGATGACAACGGTAAGATGAAAACCATCCGCAAGATTAAGTTAAGTTTCTGTGTTCATGACTAAGAAGAAGTTTCGATGAGTCATGGAGATGCCATGGCAACAGGAGCCCCTGATTGTGAGTCACAGAGGGGCTGTGGTGGTGAATATCACAATAGTGAGCTCTTGCACAACCTCAAAGAGTGAGAGAGCACATTCCTGCTGTCTGCAGGAAAAACAGGACACGTACTGCACGGGCAACAGCCGCCCCGGAACAAACTTTCAGCCGGCCTAGCTGCAGCACAGCACGTCCAGCAGGGCAAGTGTTTACAGAAAACTCCCGATTGTTAGCATTAGCTTCGGCGCTATGATGATTTCCAAGCAAGTGGTTAATGTATATTTGCAAAGAAGACACACCCACATCAGAATTGTCAAATATGTATCTAACATCATTTGCTAAGTTTTAAAAACCATGAATTGGTTGTAGCCTAGTGGATAAGGAGATCAAAAGGTCGCCGGTTCGATTCCCAGCTGAAACTGCTCCGGGTGTGTGTTTGTTCACTGCTGTGTGCTGTCTGCAGACTACACCCAAGTCTTTACTCAGTGAAAACAAACCATCAACCAACACCTGCAAGTTCTACAGGAATCAAGCCCAGTGACATCTCAGACATGAGTGAACGAATGCTGTGAACTTATCTAAAGGTTTCCAGAAAAACAGGGTCAAGAAAGTGTAAAGGATAACTAGTGCAGGATGAGAAAGATGGTTTGATGCATGTTCAAATATGTACAGAGCCGCATGCATGAGTGACCGAGGAAGCGTGAGTGAAAGCAAACACACCGAGGGTGTATCGCACGCTTGTGTTCATGCACACTCTGCACGCAATCATGTTTCTTTGCCCATGTCCGGAATCCAACCGTGCACAGCTTGCATGAGCCACCTGGCCACACACTGGTGTGTACTGGTTACGACACTCTTTATGTAAATTGTCACATACAGGGCCAATTAAAGCCCGAACATAGCAGTTCATCTTCTGAAAGTTTAGCACAAAAAACTATTATCTGTTCGATTCTAACATGTGGCAATTGATGTGCTGCCATAAAAATAGAAGGTGAAACAGTTTGCAGGATATAATCAAAGCACATTTCCAAACCAGTCAGGAGCATAGTTTACGTGACCAGTATGACCAAGTACATACATCATACTACAGCATAACTACATCACTTTAGCAGCTGACAGGATGTATTGTGATGCAGGTTTCCAGTCAACACGACGAGAGTTGATTTCAAAACTTTTCGTGGGTTTATATAAATCAACACTCAGAGATGCTTAGTCCCCAGAAGCTGCAAGAACCGCTGTTGTTGTGAAGGCAAAGAGAGGCTACACCAAAATATTGATCTGAATCTGATTATCTTTTGTTCTTTCACTCTGATTCGTTACTTTAATGAAAATAAATGATCAACCCTTTTATTTCTGAAAGCATTCTTTGTTTGCTGCATTTTCCCATGGTTGCCAAATTTGTGCAGAGTACAACCAGATCGGTGGCCAGTTTGATGCCCTATGCAATACAACCGATCCTTATTTGCTGTTAAAACTACTGAACAATAACAGAAAATAAAATTATGAAAACCACATCTCAAAGTGTTATGACCACCCAGGTGGTGCTAATGAGTGTAAATGTTTTTATTGTCAAATATTTTTACAAATGTCAAAAATGGTCAAAATAAGTGCCTTATCAATGTTAAATTGTAAAATTGTAATTTCTGTGGCCTCCTGGTGGCGCTATAACCGGGTGAGTACATTGTAGATGTGTTCAGCATAGTTGGTACCTTGTGTGTCAGAGTTATAGCAACTTCGTCTTTTTGTTGAAATGTCATTTCAACAGCTGCTGTGCCTACAAGCCTACAAAGTCAAAAAAGCTTCGCAATTTACTGATCGAGTTTGATGGTGAACAATAAAAATCTGGGGCCTGGAATGGAATGGTGAAAAATTTAGCAAGAAATTTCTAACAAGCAATTTAACATCCCATAAACCTTAAGATAAGACTGGTGGAGTTTGGAGACAAACAAATAAATCTCTAGGAGGAGTTTGTTAAAGTGTGACTAGAAAAGTTGGCTATTTTTAGAGGTTTTTGCGAAATAGCTGACTTCCTGCAACACAATCCAATTTACTTATACTTAGGTGACGGCTCCCTACACATGTACTTGTGTACCGTATTGCGTTCACAAACTGAGAGGTCAACATAAGACACACCCACATAAAACGCACAAGGTCAAGGATGGAGCAACCAGCCAAAGTATATAACCAGACAGGAAAGCAGTGTAATACTCGGTGTATCTCTCTTTAAACAGTGGGCGGGTGTACCTGGTTTCTGCCAGTTCTGAGTTGATGGCACTGATGACCATCTGCAGATTTCTAGGGGTAATTAGCTTGATGAGTCTTGCATTTGCTGCACAAGATTCCTTGATTGCTCACTGTGTCTACGATCCTCAACACTGCCTGTTATTTTGTGTTGTGGGTATATTATAGATATGTATAGATTACTTTCATTATAAAGGCTCAAGCACATATGTGCAGACTCGTATTGTTTGTTAGTTTTTTGAGAGCCTAAACTTGCTTGAAAGGTCTTGAAAAGTCAGAATTTCACACACATTAGTCAGTGCTGTTGAAAATTTACATCTGGTTCGAATGTTGGTTGTGGCAAAATGGCTCTATGGTGCCACCGAATGCATTTCAGCTTCTGTTGTACTCAGTTTGTCGTACACACATAAGATTTTATCTGTTCATCTCCAAACTCCATTAGTCTTATCTTAAGGCGTATGGGATGGTGCCTAGCGAAGCTTTTTGACTTCATTGAACTATGTGCACACAGTGGCCGTCAAAAGTTAAAATTTTGACATGAACAGAAAAAAAAATTGCATGCGTGTTTAGAGTCAATGTCTGGACACATCAATATAGACCTTGTTGATGCAGAGTAACTACCTTGTGTTTTGTCGCATGTAATCTTTCCATGACAAAAAACTGTCTTTCTCAACCTCACTTTGGTTTAAAGCCTCCTGCACAGCTGTTTCCATTCATGGCTGGTTTTCATCGATGTGTTTTCACATCGGCCTAAAACTTTTGGCATTTCTGTTTATACAAATGAATCATTGCTGAAATGTAAAGTTTAAGATCAGAAATGCCTCAGCTCTAACTGTGCAGAACTAGAATCACTGAGTGAATGAGTAACTAACCAGTCTCCCTGTTACTTATTGATGCCAGTCAGCCTCCTTTCTGGGTCACGGCTGCTTGACTCAAACAGCAAGCTGGATTTTAAAAGCCCAGTCCGTTGTGAACACAAGGGAAGTATGCATCTCTGCTCAACAGAAATAATTCTTGGCTTTTAAGAGAGAGTGCAAATTGGTCTCTTTTAAAAAGTAAAAGTATAGTCATAACATTTGGGTTCAGCAACTGAGTTGCAATCTTGCAGCATGAAGCACAACTTCCATTGTGGTTGTTCTCTGTTTCTGTTGCCGTCAGGCTTCGCAGGTTTTGTGGTGTGCTCTTTAACAGAAAACAGGAAACAGCTGAAGTGCTAGTTCTCAGAAACAAACACACAAACATGTGCAGTTGTTTGCAATCACAGGGCTTTAAATGAACCACGTGCTAAGCGCAGCAATACACTCCATCTCAACCAGCCTCTCTATATGATTTGGGACGAATAACGTTCCTGATCAGCCTCAGAGGAACATATCCTCTGGATGTTTATCCTGGGTTTGGCTTTCCTTCCAACTATTCGTTCCGCAGCAGGACAAAGTCCCAATCAAACAGCACAAAATATGACAGAATGGCGTGAACGCAGTCGAACACAGTCAATGCACATGGCTCTTGTGCGTGCACTCATAAATAAAAGAGTAATATCATAACAACATGCTGCCTTATGAATAAGCAACAGATGCATAGGCTACAGTGAAGATGCCTTCAATAAATTATACATTTATTCATAGTTCATTCGTCAAACTTGACTCAAAAGTGTTTTCACTAGAGCCTTCTAACATGTCACATAAAAAACGAGAGGGGTTTTACATGTCAGCTGTCGCTCTGTTTGGAGTCTGGTTATCTTTACCCTGCACTGAGTCAGCAGTTAATCACAGGCCTTAGAGAAAGAGAGAAAGGAAAAGCTAAAGCAGAAACTATTCTGTACTTTTTTTTATCCCAGTCACTTTAAAAATAGAGTAAAATGCAACTCCAAAGCTAAGAAACAAAGCCAAGCTTTTAGAACACAAACCCTTAAGGTTGTTACACACCAATGCGTTTAATTTTACGTCTGCTAAAATTTCCCTGCATCTTTCTTTTGCGTAAAAAATTTACTGCACAGACACTCTCCTGAACACTAGATGGCGCTTCGGTAAAGGACGAGCGATTGCTTATCTTTGAAAAAAATATAGACAAACTATTCGTTTTCTGGAAAACAAACCATTTCTTATTTTGTTTGTTTCAGGCGCACGCTTTTAGCCTCGATTTTAAGTTTCTGCCCAGAATCGCAAGCAAATCGGGATTCGTAAACATGTGTGACAATCACAAATATTGAAGTACAAATGACTCGTTGCAGAGGCATAGAATATAAATACATAGACGCCAATATAAACAGTGATTTCAGTTCAAAGGGGGGGGGGGGTTATTTTGACCCAAGAAATTAATTCTTAACAGGAGAATGAACACATTTTAATGTGATTGTAGACACAAAGTAACAAATAAAATAAACCAATAAAATTCAAAAAAAGCATTGCACTGAAATTGTTCCCATGATCATGGTTAGTTTAAAGGCCTCTACCCAGCGGTCCGAATTGAGATTCGCAGGACTGGCTTCTCAGCAGGGTGCTCTTCTCTGGCTCAAGGAAATATTGATGCAATGACACTCCCTGGCTGAAGATGGTACAACAGATGCACTACGCAGAGAAGTTGACAGAGAAGAAATCAAAGAACACATAGAAAATCATGGATGTTGTGGAGCACAAAAATGTGGAGAAAAGGGAGGATTTGTGGCACACTATTTCTATTCAACAGAGGGAAATGTAAATAGCATTACCATCGTAGCATTTTTTTAAACAAGTATTTAGCCTTGCGTGTCGCAGCATCGCGTTAATATTAAGGGTCTATTTTTTCTTGTGGAAGAATCCGCGCTGCGGCCGGCCGTCTATGTGCACCTCTGGTATAATAATATTGTCATGTTTGATGGGACAGATTTCGATTTCCAAAATAAATGACGATGATTCATTCTGCAGATGCCAAACACGCTAAACAATATCGCTGCTGCTGTTGTGCTGCTAAAAGCTTGTTGTTTTTTTAAGTTGAAACTTTCTGTGGCTAATGCTACCCAGTCAACATTTCAACATCGTTTCAATGTCTTGATTTCCACATGTGCAGTCCCGGTGCAGAATGGGAATCCAGATGACGTCTTTTCTGGACGTCCTTTCAACGTCCTCATTGATTGTTTCAGGACGTGCATAAATGCTTTATAAATTAAACCGTTTCCGGGCTTGTTTGTAGGTTTTTGTTTAGAAATTACAATCTATCCCTTTTAGAACTTTAAGCAACTTTAACTTTAAGAACTTTTATACAATTCTGGATGAATTGTTCTAAAGTAATTAATCACTTTCAACAAGGGGGTGTGACTTCAGACAACGTACTTTTCAAAAAGGGGGATACATTTATTTCACAAAATTCATTATTTCTGTCGTGAAAGGAGACTTATGCAAAGTATCCATTTAACCCACTGGATGCTCAGAGCTTTGAGATGTGAGTTTCAATATGAAGTGAAAGGTTTGTTCCTGCCTTCTGAAGCACATTATAAATTGAGTAAATTTGACTGATTTCGTTTTTTCCAAAAAATTTAGCGGAAATATTTGTGAATTCGGAATTCTGAATCTTTCACAAATTTCAGAATCGGGTTCTTTGCTAAAAAACTATATAATGAGATCTATTAATAAATGACTCAATTACGGTAATCAATGGATTAATGTAGACACACAGTGTTCCGGACACTAGGAGCATTTTCTTCATTATACAGAATTCTGCGGCTCGCACACTGACAGGATTTCACTTCAGATCGCTTACAATTTTTAAAAAACTTGCTTGCTGTTGTTTTCGACCAATTATTGAAAAGAAAAGATGAAAAAGTACCAAGACACCAGTGTCCGGATAACCGTGAATGCTCACGGACATTTTGTCTCATGGTATTCCGGACAAAATCATGAAAATATTTAATCTTGGTATATAAAACTTAATTTAAAAAGTCAATAAATAGTCTTTAATCAATAATGTACAACTCATACTTTGACTGAAGTAAATTTATAATGAAATATTTATTAAATCGACACACAGGGTCCTCCTCACCCCTGAACCTCCAGTCAAAAAGTCTGAGGAGTCACTTGCTGTACATTTACTCGAATAGCTCATGAATGGATGAATGAAATGTCTCAAATAAAAGAAAAGGGATCAAATAAAAGAAAATGCAAAATATGTTTGAGCTTTGACCTGGAGAATGTATTTCTGGAAATGACATTAAATGTCGAGTGAGTCTACGTTATTCGATGTGATGCGTCTGTAAAATAGCCTTATGACCATGCGCTTTAACAAATCACCTTTAATTCTATAAAGTTTAGTTGGCATAGTCATAGTTATGTCTGTAACAAATTTTGTGGTAATCGAGCAATAAGTAGATTTCGATCTAATCAAAGTTACTACAGGAAGTTCAAAATTGCCATTTATTTTTTGGCTGAAACAGGGGAAAGCTATGTTCGGATATTTCACCATATGTTAAAGCTATTAGCATTTCTCAAAAGTCATTATACCGTTACATGAGTACCTTTAGGGCATATTGGAAAATGTGCACATCAGCTTGTGTTTTTGTCCATTTTTAAAATGGCAAACTGATGGTTAAAATGAACATGGTCTGACTCAGCAGTAGCTTCTGAACATATTGACCAATTTTGCACCAAACTGATTCAGAGTTATAAGCCAAAACATGCATTCTTTTATATGTCCTGACCACCAGGGGGCTGTGCACTGAAACTCTCCAGGTATCCTAAAATCTTTTTTTTACAATATCCACCAAGTTTGGTCTGAAAGGGTTAGCCAAAATGCCTTGCAGCATTTTGGCGAGTATTCCTTCGATGTAGGAGGAGGTGTTTGCATAAGTAGGTTTTAATACAATTCAAAATTGTGGTTAATTATCTTAACATGAACATCGAACTAAATGTTCCTTGGTGCATAAGAAAAAAACTATGTAAAAAAACCTGAAATGCACAGCGAGCCAAAAATCTTACTGCTTGGAGTAAGAAACTTATTTTTATAAATTATATGTCTGCATTTTTTCATTGTTGACATATTCAAACAAACCCACGTTCACTTGCAAACCCAAACAAACCCACCATTAAATGTATGGACTAATAATTCCTCATTAAACATTCAAAATTAACATGAGCTCAAATACGTATTTTACTCCACTGTATTTGTAGAGGAAGGTTTAACTGACAGTAACTTCCTTGTTCGATTTAGACTTTTGAACTCTGCTGTGTGCAAATTATAGACAGAAAAAACTCGATCTGCAATAAAGGGGAGTCATCACCACCCTTGCTATCTGCTCAAACAAACTGCAAGAGTAGCACTAGTGATAAGATAAGAGCAAAAACAACAGACAACTGTCATTTTCCTGCTCCCGAGCTCTAAAAACAGAGTGCACGGTTGGAAACCTGACTGTTATGCCATCATTCTGAGCTCTTCTCCTTGGAGATCTTCATGGGAAGCTTAAAAGCAGCACCTGCACAGGCAGAAAAAGCAAGACTAAACTAGAGCAACCAGGTGAATCTCTCTCCCTATGTTGCCTTGCAGCTGCTTTCACTCAGGTCCTCTTTTGTTATGTGCTCTATAGTCTCAACCTCAGAAGTTACGCCCACGGATTGGCTTCCCTGAAGGTCTAGCTACAAGACCGTGTGCCCTGTGCAGCAGATGAAGAGCGAGAGGGTGGTTGACCACTAACAGGCAGCAGATGTGAGAGGAAACATGCTGAGCCCACACAGTGCAGAGGAACATACGTTATACGTTTTTTTTCCCCTATGCAGTTATAAATAAAGCTGAGGTCTGCCACGCTTTGTGATATATCCTGAAAAAAAAATGTTCAAAAGAAAAGCTCAAAATAAGCACTGTGACTTAGATCCAACAAGGCCTAGCTCTCTTCTTCACACAAAAGCCATGTTTATTTCCACAGTGTCACATTAATCAAAATGTGCTTTCCATTTCAAACAGTGCGTCTATTCAAACTGAAGCTAACCACATTTTACCCACAATTCTGTTCTTTAAAAATGTGTGTTATCCATCCAAACATCTCATAACAATCTCACGTAAATGTTTACTGTGCTTTTGGAATCTCTTAATCTGAACTTCTCTTCTCTTCATAATCAAAGGTATAGAATTCTAGATTTTCATTTTGTTAGTTTCTTTGTCGCGTGACGAAACAATAGTTTACAGCTAGCTATACTCGAAGACACATGCTATTGCTACCAAGCTACCGTTATATTATTAGCATCCATAGAGACATACTAGCAAGTTAGCAATTGCTTGCCAACCCAACAGACACAGACTTGCAAAATGCCAAACAGAGATTAATGTTCAAGCCTCAAACAGATATGTACTCAAGATACTACTAGCTTGCTAACCTCATAGAAACATTAATTAGCAACATAGCCTAGCTTCCCAGATCCTCAAAGACCTTATAATAGCATAGCATTAGCTTTCTTGTCTCACAGAGAAGTATTTGCAAGATAACATTAATTGAAGAGCCTGACAGATGTCCTCAGAGGAAACTATTGGCTGAAGAACCTTGAAGAAACACAAATTAGCAACATAACAAAGCTTCCTAAATCCTCATAGACATTCTAGCATGATAGCATTAGCTTTCTAGTGTCACAGAGATGTAATAGTAAGAAACATTAATTTACTAGCCACATAAACATGTACTCAAAAGATACTATTAGCTTGCTAACCTCAGAAACACGAATTAGCAACATAGCATAGCTTGCTAGATTCGCACAGACATTGCAGCAAAACAAAATTAGTGAACTAGTCTCATAGATTCATGTATTTGCAAGATAAAATGGATTTACATGTCTCAGAAACATGTTCTCAGAAGATACTGTTAAGTTAGCTTACGAAACACTAATTAGCAAGGTAGCATTGCTTGCTAGATCCTCAAGACCTTCAGTTGTATATAATTAGCTTTCTACTCTCATAGAGACGTGTATTAACAAAATACATTAGTTTAGAAGCCTCAGACATGTACTCAGAAGATACTATTAGCTTGCTAACCTCACAGAGACATTAATTAGCAACATAACATAGCTTGCTAAATCCACAAAGATGTTTTAGAAAAGTAGCATATTGGGCTGTGCCAAAGAAATTCAGAAATATTTCAACAAATCTGATTGAAATGAATGCATTATTTACAGTGACATTCAGTTACTTGAAAACGGTTGCTAATATAATATAGTAAATTGAAAGCTTCTAAACTTTGAGATTGCCTGCATTTCTAAAGACCAGGCCTGCTTACGATGTTATTATACTGGCCCTTTTAAAACTTTTATACTGACCCAAACAAAACGTATGCTAACTATTTGTGACATTTAAAGGTTGCAGGAGTACCAAATGATCAGTTTGTCCTCCACTGATGGCATACAGACAGAGGACTGTTAGATGATTTCTACTTTAAAGTGGCCAAGCGTACAGGCATACTCTTCAGATACTTCCCAGATTACAAGAGTGTTGTTGAAGAATTAGACCAAGTCAACAGGGAAACTTTGCCAAGATAGGAAATCTTTTATTACAGAGAAAAAAAAACTTTTCTTCCAAAATATAGAAATCTGTACAACTTCCGCACAATCAATTTACATGAACTGTACAAATTTACAGCAGTTCATCACAACATACCCAAGAATGAGGAAAAGTATGGACACAAGAGATGTACAGACGGGAAAAAAAATAATCACAAGATACAGACAGCTTTATCTTGGGTTGTTCATATTTTTTTCTTTTTTTCAGTTTTAATTTAAAAAAAAAGGAAAAAGAAAAGAGAAAAACAAGGAAGTCTATCAGCGTAGAGCATGGAAACTTATAAATAAAATTTTAACCAAAACAACTTTGGTCCTCTCCAACACTCCTAACACAAATGGCTTCACTTATGAAAAAGGAATTTGTGTTAAAATATGAAATACAAAAAGGAACAAGTCTACACACAGCAAAATATCAATTATTGGCACTTCCCATTTGTATGGTTATGTACGTAGTCTACCATATGCTGTACAATAACAATACATTCTACAAAATATGGAACCACCTCAGATGCGAAAGTGGCAATAACGCTAATCATTTCTGAAATGACCGACAAAATTCCTGAATGAATTATTCCCTTCTGTTTTTCACATCTTAACCTGCAGATCCATAAGGGTTTCAATGAATGTCTGTGGCCTGAGCTTGGCAATACATTCCAATAGAGACACCATGGCCTCAGTCACATAGCTTCAATGTTTAACCTATTAGTGCATTTCACGAGCTCTTGCCCTCAAGTCGACTTGAGGCTAGACTCACAATGATTCTTATGTGCAAACAATTTCAGAACTACAGTGGAATTGGTTTTCGGAGGCGGAGCGGGGGGTTAAAACGATTTGTAATAGCAGATCTAAAAAGCACTCAAATAATCTGTTCTAGTTCGGTTAAGATCACCAGAATGCGGTTAGAAAAGAATCAACAACAAAACCACGGTGCCTGGGTGGGGAGGCTTCAAAACTAAACGTTTTCCCGAGTCGTGAGGTGGCAAACGGCATCCAAAGGACTAAATTGGAATCAGGCTTAGACATTTTGATTTAAAAACTGACGTTCCATCTCTATTCTATAGTGGCTGAACCAAAATCAAGATGAAAGGAGACGGCAGTGTATAGAAAACCAGGCATTTACCCATGGTCCTCTAGGGTCGAATGCATTAGCACACACAGATAAGCACCTTGTCTTGGCAGTTGGCAGCTAAGGCAAGAGCATTGCATACACACATGCAAACAAAGCCAACAACCTGCTTTTTCCACCCAATGTAAACAGAATCAGCCAGAAACCAGGAGCACCACATGTATCTCTTCCCGTCCAACCGTGGCCCTGAATGTAAGGCTTGGTGGGGATCGGAGCAGTTCATGCTGGCATTTAGGTACCTTCTCCTCTCGGATGTAAGAAGGGGGCAGGGGAGGATTGTAGCTGCCCTGGTATGAGGGTCCTACTCCCTTCTTCACCCATCCAAGGGAGGAAGCTGATATGTTTCAACCACACACTCCTAGTTAAGAGTGAGCGTGGTGAGGCCTGGCTGAAAAGTGCACTGTAAAACCATCCAAAACAAGTGAGCACCATTGGCCTTCTGATTCTGTCCAGAGATGGGAACACTGGTCTGGTTTTGGATGCAGCATCCTGCTGGTCAGTTAACCGTACACTGGCCGTAAAGTAATCCTTAAACAAGAATTGGTCAATCGAGGGGCTGAAAACGGCAATTAGCTGGGTTCGAAAGGGCTCTCCTGCCTTCAAAAACATTACAAGTCGATCGATGGATGAAGTGCGTAAGCAAGGTACTACAACAAAATACAAGGTATGCGATGGAATGCAGCTGGTTTGAATTGAAACGACATCCCACGCACTCTAAAATGTCAAAGTGCATTTTTTTCTAAACGAGGCAGAAAGTAAAGACCACGTCTGCTTCAAGCCCTAAAATCAAAAACAACTTTGCTACATTTTTTTCCATTTTGGTATGATAGGAGTTTAAATAAGTGTTTTGTCACCTTTTTCTCTCTTTTGTTAGAAATTACATTCATCCAGGAGATGTCCCCTCGGAAAGCTACAAGCATGAGAACCTTTGCGTCACAGTGCCATCAACGGCTTGTGCGGGGATCAGTATGACAGATATTCCAAGAAGGCCGTGTAAAGGATTTGCAATCCGTTCATGTCGACCTGAAGCTCAAAAGGAGCCGCACCAGACGCTGAGGATAAAAGTACCGCTCTCTGGTCCAAGAAAAAGAGAGTTTTGTCTAAAAACGAGGTCTGTAGCGGCACTCAGGTCTGGCACGATTCCTCAAGGGTCTAGGCTTCAGCTCGGCAACGAACAGAGCAGTGGTGGGACAGAATTCTGAGCGTAATTCCGTAAAACAAAAGATGGAGTCAGTGTTTATGCTGGAACATAAACTGCAAGCAAAAGTGCAAAGTCAACATTGGGAGTCGATAACAGAAAAAGCCACGATGACCACCTCAATGGGGGAAGGGACGACGGCGACGTTTAAGGTCTTCATTAGCTGCCCCAGAGTTGAGCCTCTGGTAGATCCAACGGAAACACAGAACCAACAACCAAATGAGTGAAAATTAAACCTACAAGGTTTCCATCACCTGGATGATAGAACATCCTTTTTTCTTCTCCTTTGTCATTCTTCCTTTCTTAAAAACGATTGATGCGACCCATTTAGCTGGACACAGTCATCATGTAAGGTTTCGCTGGGCTGGTACGACCCAAAACCAGTAGTTCCTCCTTGCAGCTGATGTGGCTCTCCACCAAAGGGGACACCTGTGAGACAGAAGAGGTGGGGTTGCTGTTTCCAGTGGTGCTGCTAGGGTTCCCATTGTTGCTGGGATGGGATTCGTAGAGCACGCAGATCGAACCATCCTCTCCGATCCTGTACGACACCTCAAACGGGTCGACCCAAAGCGTCAGCTCACTTGGAAGCAGCAGGTAGAGTTGTTGGATAGACAGGCCAATGCGTTGACCAGCCTGTCCCACCAGAGGGTCCATTTTGTGATTAATGCGTATGCAGCGATACCCAGACCCTTTGTTGGGGCGGTCTGGGAACCAGTGGTGCTTGTATTGCTCTGAAGGAGGGAAATAAAAAAAATTAAGAACCAACAAATAAAAGAAAAAACATAAAGAAAAAGGTTTTTTTCCTACAGTTGTTCAAATCTGTACTCATTCCTTGTTTCAGTTTGATATGCAATTATTACACCCTATAGAAATACTCGCATGCTCTATTGATAATTATGTAATGACTGTGTTAATTAGCTTGTGTTACACAACAAAAAATGGGGGCGGCACTCGAGAATGTATTACGCTGGTAAAAGATCGTTGGTGAAAGACAGATAAACAGCCATTTACCATCCGTGTCCAAGGCCTACGTGACGGGGGAGAGTGAGCGAGAGAGAACGAGGCGAGGGCCATCATTTGATTACACAATCCCCATTTGGCTAGAGAGACACAAAGTCTTCAAACACTTTGCTGGCAAAAGCCTGAAGTCCTGGCAAAGCAGCGAAAGCACCTTTTTCCCATTAAATCACAGGGTCACTACACATATACCTAATGAACATTGTTAAATTCCCCCCAAATGTCCCGAACAATATTGACACAAATGCCTGTCTTTGTTGTCTGCATGACATTTGGAGAACGGGATGGGCCTCAAGCCTCTTTGTGCTGCTCTGAAATAGGCCAGGCCCCCGCAGGCCACCTGTAGACTAGGGTTAGATAACGCTGCCTGTGACATCCCTGGACCATTCTCCTAAAAGCCTGGCACACAATGATCGATGACGCACCCCCAGTTCAGAACTTCCACAATGCTCAAACTTCAGATAAACAGCTTGATGAAGGGAAATGTGCCGCATGTTAACATTCACCAAGCTTTGCTTTAAGTCTAAGAATTAGGACACAGCAATGACGAACTTGTATTTAGTGATGTGATTAGAGAACAGGAAGCAGAGATAGGTTTTCAGATCAATCTTACACAACACCTGTGTTTTCAATCTGAAACTTTTTAAGCAGGTACAGAAGGAACTAACCCACTTTTTCCACCCTGTCGGGATTACACTGAGTCTTTGTTTCATTGTGCGGATATGTGTTTAGTTGAGACACCCAAGAAAGATAAGAAGGAGGATAAAGCTAAATAATATTACATTCCCAGCAGCAGAACGATGTCATGCAAACCCCTTTGCGTCCTCCGGTGGCAGCCATTTTATCTGACTCGGCCATCCACTACGTTTGTTTACAACCAGGAGTATGCAACATTGATTCGAAAATAAAGAACATTCTATTTTCTTTTGTTTGTTTGTAACTACTTACTGTATTTAGTGTATATTTGGAAAATTCTGTGAAGAGTTCCGAATGCAACTCTAGTCCACCAGAAAATCACTCGCAGCAGGACGGTCCAAACGATTCCAAAAACGGGACATGTCTTTAAAATGTGTTTATACACGCGTACATTTGGCTGTGTAGCTATTATTGAGTGTTTTGGTAGTCAAAATAAATTCAGTCGTGTCCTAATCAGTTTGGGTTAAAATATCACTGGGTAACTGCTAGCACTCTGTTAGTGTGTTGGCGCTGGGATTACATGGCGGGTTCAGGGTTTATGGTGAGTTTTATAAATGGGTTAATGCTGTTGTTGTTGTTTGTGTATGTCTCCGTTCATAACTGAAATGATGCGCTTGGTGAAACTGCGTTGACAAAGTGAGATCACTCGCTGTTCGCGCTGCAGTTATTTCAGTATTCTGTGAAGCCAGATTAATTTTATTTAATGCAGCAAATTAAAGTCTGTAACAGAGCAGATTGGCAGTTGTGTAAATGTATACATTTAACATTACATGGGTTACATTGGCGATTAAATAGTAACGAAGAATATTCGAGAAACACAGTGTAATCAGACCGAAGTATATGTGAACCTATAAAGGAAAATGGTTGTTTATAATCACGAAAGGCTTAATGTGCACAGGGAAATCGCATCTAACATACGTGCAATGGTCTGTTTTGGATGTTTAAAAGACATCTTGTTTACTTTGGCTGTAGTTTTCAACCAAAACTGGGATGATGTTTGTTCTATGGCTCATCAACATTGAACTGTTTGCTGGGTTTGTTGTTTCACCATATGGCCGACACTCTGGCTTTTGTGCCTAAAACGGCAATCTTTCAAAAAAACAACCTAAAAAGCCTGGATGAAAGTTGTGGTTGACACACCGGTTTTCTTACAATTTAGCACTTGATAATAGACCAAAAATTATGGTGTATTATAGAAAACAACCGTTCTCTTGACTGAGCTTAATGTGTCATTGTACAAACCCGGTAGATTTAGTGAAACACTTGAAACTAGTGTATTTCCAGCCTGCTCTGAAACATTAAATGATGATGATGATGATGATGATATCTAAGCCATGCAGTCTTGCTGAGCATTACGTAATTTATGGCCAGCAACATATGGCAGGCCGTTTAGACTTTTACTGACAAGAAAGAAGCACCCATTGCATTTCTAAAATTACATAAAGAATGGATACAGCACCTTACATGTTTCAAAGAAATAATTTATTAGTAAAACGTAACAACATAAAACCAAAGATATTTATTTACGGTCATCGCCCTTGGAAATATACTTCATTAGAATTCCCTAACCTTTATTGGAACGACGAAATCAAGAGATTGTTATAAATGTGTAATAACTATTTTTTTTTTTTTACCACAAATTATACCCGCTGAGCAACACCTAGAGGTGTTTGGTTTAGAGGTGGTTCTAAACACATGGATAATCCACTTGCCACACGCATAAAACAAATAAACAATTTAATGAAAAGAAATCGAAATTCTCGGTAATTCTCTCATTGTTTAGCAAAACTATGAGAGGTTGTTTTATGATTTGCCAGCTTTGGTCGAAGGTTTCGTGTGTTTTTGTTGTGCGCAAAGCGAGCGCGCTTCCGCCTATGTGGCCAAGCGCATAAATAACTCCCAAACAAAGACATTGTTTTTCTTGCGCACTTTTTCTCAAACAAGACAAACTCATCGAAAACGAAGGTTGTATGTATCGTGTGAATGTGGATAACTACCTGCCAAGATATCCTGTAGGGTCTGGCTGAATGTCTGCAGCTGTCTGTCGTTCACATGTCCTTTGATCCGGAGGAATCTCGACAGAAAGCCGACAGCAGCGTTTATCTCTGGCTTCATGGTTCCTCGGGCACAGAGGGTATGCATTGAGAGGCTCCGTGGGCTTGATGGCCAGTGCGCTTTTGTCTCCGTTCACAAAATGCTCCTTGTTTTTCGCGTGTTTTATTTCTCTGGCGCCTATGCTGGGCATTTATTTGTCGAGGAGGGGGAAATGCGCAGAATACTACGTGTTCCAGGACGGTACAGCGCTGTGACTGGGGCTGTGATGTCCGAAATCGCAGAGTGGAGCGCTCCGAGCTCTCCTTCTCGGTCCACCAGCAGAGTAGAGCGAAACTAAAGCGAACGGGACTTATGTAATGCCCCCGCCGCGGCCAGCAGCAACAGCAACAACAGCCAGCCAATCACCGTGCGTTGGCACGGGTGACGTATGAGCGGAGGAGTGGGTTCATTGCGTCACAGCTCTAGAAATAAACAGAGCATGTGAAAAAAGGCAAGATGAAGATTTTAACCCTTTCCTCCGAATCACAACACCGCGAAATGTCTGAAATTAGCGCCACAAATGCAACTACAGAACAGAGACGTGGGCTACTTCTGCATTCTGTGGAGATACTTGGAATTTCCAACTCTCTCCGAAGGGGAAAACCCTCCGATCAGTGAACCTTGCTGTCTTTTGAATGAAACATACACAGTACAACCTACACAACCACAAGCCGAGCCAACGGTGGCTGGTTTATGAACAAAAGGAAGACTGTTTAGCGTTTTGGAATTAAAAAGGAATTCGAGTTTAATGTGACATTAGACTTTGAAGGGGTTCTCTTTGAGCTGATATAAAGTAAAACAGATATAACATTTCCAGAAGTGGGCGGGGCTTCTCACACGGCTACCTTTGACACCTCTTTCTAATTGGACATCAGTTTGAATATGTTTCATATGCCGTTTGCATAAGTACGTCTGATAAATCAGTGCTGACACACACTGACTATGTTTGCTGTTCTTTTCCAACTTTGTCGTATTCAACACCAATCCCGAAATGTCTCCAAACCACAAGTTTAAAAGTTGAGATCCACACGGTGGTCCACACGGTTCGGTATAAAACCAACTATTGTGGCATCCCTAGTGTTCACATAACTACCAAGAAAAAAAGTGAGTATTGAAATATTTTAGAGATAACAGGGTAAGTCGGAACCATGGCAGCTGAGGATCATTTTGGAATTTAAGGCCTTTACACACCGATGCGTTTTTTTTAATGGAGGGGCTGCATGCAGTAAATATTTAGGATTTCACGCGGCAGAAGCGCAGAGAACGGTGTCCATGTTCTCAACCTGCGTCTCACAACCAAGCAGTCGCTTTGAAAAATTGAAAACATTGTGAGGTCACGTGTGCCACTCTGATGCGCAAGACTGTGAATGTTATCAAAATGGGAGCACACAAGTTTTTAATTCATTTATTGGGTCAAAACAAACCCTCTTTTGAAGTGAAACCACTGTTTATATTGCCGTCTATGTATTGTATTCTATGCCTCTGCATAGTAGAATAGAAAGAGCGCGTGGATCTAATGACGCAGACGTAAAAGTAAATGCATAGGTGTGTAACGACCTTAAGGCACCTATGCGTTTTTTTAATGAAGGGGCTGCATGCAGTAAATCTTTAGCCTTAATTACACAGGCGCTAATGTGACTGTACACACCTGCCGGAAAGAACACTGTGTTCTTTCAAGAAATACACTGATGTGAGTATTGTTTGGTCACATGTCTTCAGCCGGGAAAGGCAGCAATAGGTGGCGCTCGAGAACAAAATGAGGAAAATGAGGAACTGTTCTTCCGGCGCAAGCTTCATCAGAGATCAGCAACAGAGGATTTTCATGTTTTCATGACTGGGATTATTATCAAAAATAGGAGCTAAAAAAAAGTTTTAATTCATTTATTGGGTCCAAATAAGCCGAAAAGAAACCCCCTTCATGACACTTTTCACAGGTACAGTGATCAGTGAGTAAAATTTTTGTGAGAGTGCCACTGAGGAAGAGAAAGAGAGCCTTGTGGGCATCTGAAAAACAGTGCATCTTTCATTCAGCATCACAGAAATTTGCCATAGCTTATGTATTAATATTAAAGAAAACAACATAGCATTAATGAGTGTGTTAAAATAATAAACTTTTTTCTGCAAAACCAATGTTTAAATTCTACCTTTGTTTTCAAAACTTGAATAAAATGAAGATAAAACAGATGTGTTCTTCCAAACACTGGCTTGCTCCTTGCTACCACTCTTTTTTCAGAATAGGCTCTGATTGTACGACCCGACACAGAGCATGCCATTGTAATTCTTGTGTTAATCTTAAAGAGCCCATGTCATAATTATTTGTTTTTTAAAGTGTCAAAAACACTTTAATTATTTCTAATACACTTTTAATCTTACCAGATTTTTAAATGACTTCATAATGAATCATTTTATGAGTCGTTTGTACGAAACTTTTTCTTTATGTGACGCAACCTGCAACGATTGGTACCGTCTGCTCTCATTGGATACTACGTGTCACATGCATCTCCAAAACAGAACGTCTAACAACAAATATTACATTACTGTTATTACTCGTATGTTATGGTAAAAGTGCATTAAAGTCAAAACTCCAAATTAAAAGCGACTGGAGCAGGATTCCTCTCAGCTTTAAAGATCCACTTCATTAATATTTTGCCTCTTTGTATGTAGGTAAACATGACAAAGAGGTAATTTTGTTAATCAATTGCATAAAGGGAATGTATTCTGAAGATACATAAAATACATGTTATTGATTTTTAAATGGTTTTAGAAGCTTGGCACAGAGAGTAGGGGGATCTCCGTTCAAAACTCTCCAAGTGAATAAAGAAAAATAGCATTTTTGTAATTTGTTTAGCGGAAAAAAACCTCAAAGACTGAAGACTATGCATATCGATCATCATCTTTTATCATCAGGCTCCAGAAACAGATCACAGATAAACTATTAGCTCCGCCCATTTCACATCTTGAAATGTAATTTAGCGTGAGAAATCGGAGGTGTAGAGTGAGAGATCACTCAAATGCATGAGTCTTACGTTCAATGTGTGAGAGAGTTGGCAGTTCTGCAGTTTCACTCGTGAGTATGGATGCCGAAACACTGTTGCGGCTACCGTAGGCATTGTGGGAAATGTAGTGTTTTTTGTTTTTTTTTTTAGACACAACTTTTAAGGTCTCGCGGGCCACATTAGATTACATGGCGGGCCACGCGTTTGCCACATGTGGTTTATACAAATCTAGTACATGGGAGGTAATATATAATACAGATGAGAGATCTCAAATGGTGAGTGGCAGAAATGTACGAGCCACATATCGACCTGATCTGCACTGTACGGAGACCTACAGACTTGAATTATATACTGTACTGATTGGTTGATTGACGGTTGGGTGGAAGCATTACTTTCCTCGTCACAGAATCATCTTTAATCACCCCACAGAAAGATGAAATGCAGGCATAACATGAAACACCGTTCCTCTGTGTATTTGAGCATAAGAAGTAATATCAGCTGCTATAAGGGGTTTCGAACTCAACTACAAGGGACATTCTGACCTAAATCTGTTGCTGTTTCTGTTGAGGCCAGAGAAAGATCACCTCTGAGGCAGCGTGTGCTGCTGAGTCAAGGCTCAGAACGACCTGCCCTGGACACTCCAAGCTAATTCAGCACAATACTATTTAGAAAAGGAGATCTAGTTTAAGCCTGGACTTCATTGCAAACAGCCCAATTCTTTTACTAGTTAACTACTAAGAATACTGTTCTATTTTTGGTATATCCGCTTCTCTTATTTAATTCTAACAACCAAGTGTTTTTTTTTTTTTTGCAATTTTAAGGAAAGGACTTAAAATTGTTTCATTTGTTATGTTGCTTCTAGACCTAATCACATTTGGGGCTCAGATTGTAGCTGTTCGGGAGCGGAAGAACTGGAACTGAACCTGAACCAAAACATAACTATCCATTGGAAATTCCCTATTCAGCGTGGAAAGAAAATCCTGAAAAAGATAAAACTTTTAGTGCCGGGGTTAAATTCACACCATGACTACAAGCCCCTAGTGCCAAAGGCTAAGCAGAATTCATGCAGTTTTCCATGTTTCTTTTAGTATGGGTTTTGGCAAACATAACAGCTCAATCCTTTGTCTCCATCAGCTCTCAACACATTAAAAATAACTGCACCCCCATATTAGAGAAGCCCGCCTGAGTCATCACAGAAACACAGACTCAGAGCAAACACGATCGTAGAGCTTAACCTCTTTCTAGACTCTCAAGGTAACAGACACTTTATTAGATAACACTGTTGTCATGCTGTGTAGTGATGGGATTTATGGCTCTTTGGAGGGAGCCGGATCTTTGGGATCCGTTCACTTTAAAGTGCCTTTCAAAAAACTGGCTCATTTGGCTCCTTTTTTATATTTTTTGGCTGCTCCCAGTTTAGCTCTTGTGACATTCATAAAGCAAACATCTTATGATCGGTTACAGTAAAGAATCCAAGTGATTTATTGTTGAAATAAAGTGCACTGTTTCAAACACACCCATCACACAGACAAATCCACACACTACATTCCGTATAAAAGATCACGATCAAGTGGAACAGGATGAGTTTGTTGTGTGGTTCAACAATTAATTCTTATTCATCTAAACACTCGGTGATTACATCCTCAAACGCTAAGTGTTTATTGTTTAATTGGGTCATAAGCTAAAAACCCTCATATTTTTATTTAATTAAAGGAGAATACTTTTATGAGAACCGGTTATTATCTTTGCTTCTGTCCAAAAATTGCATCACATAGGTAAGAAACCCAAAAAAACAAGCTCAAGTGGTAATTTAGTTACTCTGGCAGAGTGTCAAAAAATGGTAAGTCTGTAAAATTGAAAGACAATAAAACCCAGGAACATGTCCTTTGGGTATATAATTACACATCATCCTACATAACCCATCGATGACTCATCTGCTCCGCCCTGGGATGTTTTGGCAGAGCCCTTTCTACCAGCTGGAAGTAAAAAAGCGTCAACTCCGTGGTTTAGAAACTCAAAGGCCTTCACACGCTTCCTTTACCTCCATGGGCCTTCAGTTAACAATTTTTCAGGAAGTGAGCAAACCCTGCTCTTTCTGTTTGATAACTTTTGCTTGATAACCTCCAAAGGAAGAGTGGGCAAGCCAACAGGCCTAAGGCTATTTATAGGAGCAATAATCTGTGCTCCACTCGCTCCCTATCTGTCCATATGTCACCAGGACGGTGCACCTTTTATTTTTGGAAGTGAGAGAGAAGAGCTGCCCCATAAGAAAACCCCCATGAGCCCCAGCTCAGTCACACTCTCAGGACAAGATATTGAATGACGCCTCCTTCTCTTGCCCTATCCTGTACCCTGGGTCTTTTGTGTGTTTGGTAAATTAGCGACATTTCCTGAACGCGATTTGGGAAACTGCTTTGAGTGCAGAAAGAAACCATATAAAGTACAAAATTACTCTGTATGTCTATCAAATCATGTCAAAGATGATTGACAGCTTCCACAGCCAATCACACGACTGGTAAACTGCAGTCACAGACCTTTCACATGGGAACAGTGAGCAAAGGAGAGAGTTGCATAGAAAACAGGCAAATAAGACAAAATCATTCAGAATAAATATCCTACCACATGTCATCCATTAAGTCTTGTTTTAGTTATCTCCAAAAAGTATATATTATGGTTTGCTGTGTTGTCCTTTTTTCGCAGTGGTGATCCCATTTTAAATGCCTTGAAAAGCATTCTTTTCGCATATGGAATCAGAAGATTTCCTGTCATGTAACCAGTGAAATTCCCCCAAAAGGAAGAGAAAAACTTGTTATCGATAGCATTAGTGCTGTAGCACAGGCGACGGTGGCGAACACACACCTAATAGTAGTTAAGTGGCGATAGATGATGATTAAGAGGCAGGACAGCGCCAGTTTATCAGGAATTGGCAATTTCGTTCTCTTAGACTCGTTGGATGGAAACGGTGCTTCACAAATACTTTATGCAACATTTCAGTTTGCATCTTTGGATGGAAACATGGTTATTGTGACTAAAGTAGCTTAGCGAGAAGCCCCGCCTACTTCCAAAAACTGGGTGAAAGAGTTAACAGGCAAAAATCAACAATGTTTTTGATGTAATAACCATATCTACATAATTCGACAAACGTAAACAGTAAATCCTGTTCATTTGGACTTTTACAAAACTAAAAAACCCTCAAGAAGAATGATTTGAACGCACTCTCGCCCCTATAGAAGCCCACTCCAGCAATGTAAACATGTATTGAATGCGCCACACGGTGATGGAACTCTTTATATCCTGCTATGCAACAAGTCTAAATGAAAATCATCTGTGGATCAGTGAAAGGCTAGAGATTATAGCCACAAAGATAACCAGAGATCTGTGGAGGTAAATCCAAGAAGTAGGCAAACAGAAAACGCAGAGAAAAACTCCGTCAGCAGTCTCTGTCTCATAGGCAGAAGTCCAGACTGTGTGGGCTGCTTTGAAGTAGATCTGTATGAAATGAGGCGAGGCACCACCCTCACCCACATCTCTAGTGTCATGGAATATGATTGGGCTGCGGGGGGATGTTATGGTTTTAGGTTTGAGTCTCTTTATCTGTTGTCTACAAAGAGAGGGCTGCTAGGATAACATTTAACATCTCCCAACACATCAGGAAGGAAACAACCTTGTCCAGTCTGACCCTTTCATGGTCAGATGTGTTTGAAAGTGTCCTTGCGGTCTGGCTGTCCCTGTGTGTGGTGGAGGTATGAGGTGTTTGAAAGGTATGAGAGTTTTCCTACGCTGTAGCACTTTCAGAGGACCATGAGTCATGACCAGAAGCGGGTGTACATTATTTTTCTGGAGTGTGTTTAAATATCTCTATAAACTCACAAGAAGCCATTCTAAGTATTCCAGTATTCGAAACCACATCCTTTACTTTTATGAACTCGTAACAGCGTAACGCTGTAATATCCAGCTAAAGATTTATGTGATTGCTGCACTTCTCAAGTTTTTTTTCCGTAAACCATGGACCAGCCATAAATATGACCATCAAATCCTTGGGAAGAGAACAAATACACAAAACCAAAGCAGTTCTCTAAACACACATCTCTAAATGAGCTTTTCTGATCTGTGAAGTTACTTTGGCAAAGCAGAAACGTTGCAAGGGAAACAGCAAAATGCTTCTAAAAGCTGTTTAAAAGATTTAACCATTTTTCCCACTGGAGAAAAATCTGATGCATTTGTGCAATGCTTAAACTAATGCTTAAAACTGAAAATAGATGGAGGGCTATGCGTTATACAGTGCCTTCGGGAAGATGCTGTGCCATCTGGAGACATATAGTATAACCAATGAAACATTGAGGACCAGTCACACTTATAAATGAACCAGTTACAGTTTCTAACATGTTTGTGTTAGAAACAGAGTCTATTTTGTCCCGTTGCTTATTCTGATTTATCTACAATGTGCACTTTTTATTTAGATGTTATTTTATGGTCTTATTGTAAAGGCTCAGAGTATTTTTCTTTCCCAGATTGTAATGCAAGCATTCTCGAGCAGTCACAAAATTTTACACATCCATCTGACTTGGTGAAAATTTACATCTGATTGGGGTTCGGAAAGTGGGTGTGGTAAAATGACTCTATAGCGCCACCTGACACGTTTCAGCTTATGGTGTTCAAACAGTTTTTCGCTGGTGAATGAAATTCGGCACATGTATAAGGTACCAAGTCTTAAATGTATGTAATTTGGAACCCAAATCCGTTCACTTTTTTTATAAAAACTTTTGTCATACTTTACCAAACTCCACCTACTTTACCTATCTTTAGGCATATGAGCGCCTTTTTTTTTTACTTTGTTAAACTATGTGCACAAAGCAGCCGCTGAAATCAAAATTTAGCTC
>SRMA01027156.1:154524-214259 GCA_007224835.1 Danionella cerebrum | reverse complement strand
CAGCAAAAACCAAGCAAGCATGTAAATCTTGTCTTACCTTTGCCGTTTTTTCAACAAAAAGTTATTTCTGTAGTGATAAAAGTCCAGTCGATAGCTTCGCGGAAACTCCATTTTGGCTCTTTTCTGTAGCTCTGTGCTCGCATAACATCACCAAATATGGAAACACTCCGCGTCCTGTGATTCTTCGGGGATCCTGTCAGTCTCAAAATGGTGGATATCATTGGCTTCTAGAGATTCAAAGCTTTTCAGCGATGTATAGAGCTCCCGGATTGGACAGATGGTTGGGAGGTAGGGACAAGCGTAAGCTGGTAGGGAAACGTTACGCAAAAGCACACACAGATGGCGTAAATGGGCTTCCACCCCCCTTTTACAGCGTTTCTTGAGGAGTTTTTTTGCTGAAATCATGTCCCGTAAGCAAGAAAAGAAGACTATGAACGTAGCTGAAGCTTTGGACAAGATTTTTTCCATATTTCAATTATTGTGCCAAATTGTGCCAAACTGTGCCAACATGGATTACGCCTGAACTTTGTTCAATCAAAACCTGTACAGAATATTAGTTTCTTGTAGTATGGACACCAAACTTGCTACAGATGTTCTTGACATGTAGTGGTTACGATTGATTGTGTTTATTTGCTTCGTTATAAGTAAAATAAGGAGATATTGGAGGAAACATGTGTTTTTTTTTTAGGCGGAGTTCATTTTTTGGCCATTCCAACATCAATTACTCTTACCCAGTGTTCTTGACTGTCAAATTAACTCATCCACACCACTCCCCAAGAACCTATCTTCATTTTGATACCAAGATTTGCAGTTTAGACCTTGTAAAAGCTGAGAAATGCCTTAAAAAGTAAAAGTATAGGATTTTCGGAAAATAGGCCTCAGGGCTTAAGAGGTTAAGGGCCGTAAAACTGCATTAAATTGCAAACGTCATTCTATCTCTTTCAGATCTCTTCACTAGCCATGTTTCCATTCAAAGATGCGAATTTAAGCGAAAAATGCAATATCGCAGTATATATTTCCTTATGTTAAAGAATATTTTTCCTTAGCAGATAAAACGATTATCCCACTCAGTTGTGTGCATAATTTTCAAAACCTAGTTTCCATCCAGGTTTTTTATGCGATATTCAAAAATACGCATTAAAATATGTGGATGGCAACACAGCGATAAATTTCAGACTTGGTCAGTCCATCACTAGTGACTTGGCCGTTGTTTTGGGGTCTTTAGAAACCCATAGTTTTCCTTCCAATGTGTTTCTTTAAAGCCCAAATTTAAGCTCTTCTGTCTTGGCTATGATGAAAACAATTTTACTGTTTGTCTTCAAGAAAAGAATCCTCAGCTTAATGTAAGACTAGGTTATTTAGTTTAAATGTGAAAAATTGGTTGAATTTGGTCTTTGGATAGCAGTGATTTGTTCTAAAGACAAATATTTTTCTTAATTTTGCTACTAATATTGAAGTTAGCAGTTTTGTTTGTTTATTTTTATGTCTTAAGCACTTATTATTGTATTATTGTTTCACGGCTGTCGCACATTTTTTCTACCCCCCCCCCCCCAAAAACAAAACTCATTTCAGTTTTTATTGGACTTACAGTTTGTCGTATGCAAATGAAACTTGGCAAACAAGTGTACGGTACCAAGACTTAAATATAAGTGATATGGAATGCGATTCCAAATTGGACAGGAAGTCAGCCATTTCGCTAAAACCTATAAAATGGCCATTTTTGCGCATGTCATACTTGAACTATCTCCTAGAGCTTTCTGTGGCTGTCAGCAGAGCATTGCGATTACAATGCAAAGGTCATGGGTTCAAACCCCAGGAAAGGCAAGAATTAACGGAACATGTTTGAAATGGCCCTGCGATGGACTGGCGACCTGTCCAGGGTGTACCCCTGCCTCTCGCCCAATGTGTGCTGGAGATAGGCACCGGCAGACCCCCGTGACCCCGAAAGGGAAGAAGCGGGTATGAAAATGAATGAATGAATGACTGAATGTCTGAAATGTAAGTCTGCCAAGTGTATAAATGTAATGTAAATATATAGATTTCATCTGTTCATCTCCAAACTCTTATCTCCAGGCATATGGGATGTGAAATTGCGAAGCTTTTTTAACTTCGTTAAACTGTGTGCACATGGCGGCTAGCAAAAAATGAAATTTCACTGTAAAAAAGAAAGTTATTATTTACTCAGCCATGCAGTTTGAGATCCACCTTGCCACATGTGTCAAGAGTCCAAGCCTGAACACATTTATATAACACATCAGTCATAGCGCCACCAGGTGGCCATATGAAATGTAGCGTTTAACATTGATAAAGTACTTCTATCACCACAATATTTTACATTCGTGATAAGAATATTGTCCAATACAATAACAGAATAATGTTCATTCTCATTCATAGCGCCACCTGGTGATAGACTATTTTATGGCTTTCATTATTTAATTTGCCCATTTCTTCCTAAACAAGGACATATCCTAGTGTGTGGTCCAAAATCATGGCCACCAAGGGTCTAAAGCAGAGGTGGACAAGGAGGACCTGCACAGCTTAGATGCAACCTGCGTGAAAAACACACCGGATTCTACAAATTAAGCTCTCCTTGGTTTGTTTAAAGCTGCCAGTAGTTGCACTGAAGCAGGGCTGCAACTAAAATAAGCAGCGACTGCTGCCCTACAGTAATGACTTTGCCCACCCCTTGTCTAAAGCACCTTAGATCGCTGCTCGCAGCTTTAGTTTATGTTTCTTTTCTTTAGGCAACTAGAAGAAAATATGAAAACGGAAGATGTGCAGCAGTGTCAACAGAAATGGTCTTTGTGTAAGACCTGCCGGAGTCAAACTTTTAATACGTAGCAGAAAACAGTTTGTTCATCTTAAGGCTGGAGGGCAGTACAAATATGAGTGTCTGCAGCAACAGTGAAGCATGGAAGAGGTTCCTTGAACATATGGGGGTGCATTTCTGCAAATTGATCAATGCTAAAAAATATACCCAACCCATCACCAGAGAAGCTTATGAATGGCCTCAAATGTAGTGTGCAGAAGGACAAGGATCCCAAACATAATATTTTAGTTGAAAAGCTCAATAAGTAAAGTTTAGTTTCCCTCTGCAATAACAGTTTAATAGTTTTCTAAAGCTTTTCATACAAGCTACTTGTTTTTACTTCTTTAAAAAGAATGCGGCTTGTAGGGCATCATTGCACCCCTATTTCTTGGAAAAACATTGATTCCAGAAGCCTCCATCATTACTTCAAATAAAAATAACTGATAATAGGAAGGTACCTAGAGATTGTCACCTCGAGCACTGCCACTACCATTCTTTCCAATAGTTCTTCCCAACAAGACCCAAAATGGTAAAAAAAAACATTTCTAATGTCTGTTAATGTTTACATTTTGGTGTTGACCTCAGTTGTGCTTCTGAAATTAAGAGTAAAGGGTTATTTGTAGCGGGTGGTTTGCTCTGACCTGAAGCGGGAATGTCCTGAAGGCCACTTGAGCTGATGCATCTTGCGCAGGTGCAGCGTGAGTGAGTAACACCACGAGAAGGTTTTCTCACACATGTGACACTTGTAGCGTGGAACCATGTTCTCCTATAGCACAGATTTAACATGTTTTAGCCATAGCCATAAATCAGAAGATAAATTAGCTTCAAATCTTTAGAAGAAATTGTATATTTACTACAAATAAACCTGGGGTGTATCAAAACTGCAGTTCCTCGACTGGCCACTTGAGGCATGCTGCACGGTAAAGTTTCCAACTAAATACATTATGACGTGCATGACCGGCGTGTGAGGGGTGGTTTTTATTTTATTACTCAGATTAAATTATATCAAAACTAATGGAAAATTAATGGTGAAGTAGTTGAGGGACAGCCTAGACATTCAAACTAAATGCGACAAAATCGATTGATTGGCGGAGCTGTCGAAAGTTGGGGTCACAAAAAATTTTAGAGTGCTTTTTGTATTTCAACTTTGTATTTGCACCGAAAGCACAAACATAAAGCGATTTCAGGAAGTACCAGCAGCTGGTGCAGGAACTGCGTCCGGAAAGTTACTGCTAGTCCGTCTTAGTTCGTAACAAAAGCTACATGTAACTGAAATTATTGTATTCCTCTGATGATTTGCTTTTGTTACTATTTTGGATTTCCACCTTGGTCCACCATCGGTTATAGAACTACAACATCGGTTGCATCAGTGGTGTACCAAAAGTCAATGTTCTTTAATTGATATGCAATTAATTAATTAATTTAACATAAATTGCATTTTCATGCATTTTTTTGTATACTCCAATGGTGCCAAACTCGGTCCTGGGGTGCGGGTGTCCTGTAGAACCAGCTGATCAAGCTCTTATGATCATTGATCAAGCTTCCAAGAGCTAAACTATGCAGACTAGCCCTCGAAGACCGTGACTGTGTACAGCCAATTATTTTGTCCAAGTTAACGTTAGCTCAGTAGCGTCTATCAAACTTTAAGATAAGACTACTTTAAACATGATTTTCAGATTCATTAAACCAAGCTAACCGCTAACAATGAGGCAAAGACATAAATTGTGACCATTTTTTTTGACGTGGCAAGTGGCTGACAATATTTTAATAGTAATGTCTAATGTGCCATTCCCCGTTGCGGTGGGCACTATTAAAACAAATTCCAAACACCGTGTTATAATTTGACCTGAATTTTTCAGCGAGGCAACATTTTCATTTGGCTTGTCGTCGTCTTTGAAATAGCGTTGCTCCTTTTCTCACTCCGGACACTTAATAAGATCATCGGGGGGTTCAGGAAATGGTGAAACAAGTGAGTATACCGAGGGTAAACACAATAATTGATCATCAGAAGTCGTAATTGTGATACACACAAAAGTGTATATACAATTGTGTGGGCTTTGTAAACAATAAGAAAAAAAAATATATATGTACACTTGTAAATATGTTCATGCATTGTTTGTTTGCAAAGTTTTGTGTTTCTATGGAGAGGACTTTTATTTTGATACGCAATCAGGAGGATCTCTCGGTTGAACTGTGCACTCCTTCAGATCGCCAGAGGAGCTGCAAAAGGACAGACGTGACTCCGTGATTGTTTTTCAATTATCCTGTTTTACAGGTAAAAATGGACAAAAGAACAATACTATTACAGTGAATGTATATAATGTTGATGTGTGGAATATGGGCAAGTGTAAGAAGTGGTTTAAAGTATGTTATGTTTGTACTTATGTTTAAAGATAAGTTAGTAAGTGTGCTCCAGTGATCTATGTAATAAGTTTGTATAGTTGTATTGTTGTTTTGAGGGAAAGCCATTCGTTTAATTGTGTACATAATTCTAGTTAAAAAGGCTCCGTGAGGCTTCCTCAGCACTCATGTTTGGCGCGCTTAGAGGTCACGTGACCACCCACTAAAGAGAGACAGACAGCTGCTGCAGCTCAAAGTCTCGTTCTCTCTCAAATGCTCTCCATGAGAGAAAACGTCAAATTCAGTTGATATTATTATTTAAAAAAATAGGAGTAATATTTCATACTAAGTAATAGACATATAGATACATCTATAAATTATACGTTTGTAGTTATTGTTAATATTGATTTAAATAACTACTGAGTATTTTGAGGACAACTCAAAGGGGAAAAAGATGAGACAGTGTGATTGGTTTCTGATGTTGTGGACACATGTGATTATATGTTTCATACTATTTGTTCTAGAGTGACAAAATGTGAGGGACAGACAGTTTATTGTGAATTGTAAACCATATAAAACAATGTTATTGTTATTTGTTAAATGATGCTGTACAATAAATGTGCAGATCGCCAGAGGAGCTGCAAAAGGACAGACGTGACTCCGTGATTGTTTTTCAATTATCCTGTTTTACAGGAACAGTAATCTGTCTGCTGGGTCTCCGGAAGGCGGGACCTGCAACAGATTCTTGGGGGCTCGTCCGGGATCGTCTTCACGTGGCACGAGGAGACAGATCCATTATTTTCTGGACCGTGGGACCAGGTGGCGCTGGATCTGGAGGTCAGCGGCTACTAAGTCAACGGTGACAACGAGGTGCACAGTGGTTTGGATAGACGCCTGTCTACATTCCAGTGGTAATAAGCATCTGCAGAAAACGAAGGGGACAACGTCATGGCAGAGCGTACGAGAAAGCGATTGGTGTGGGACATCCGCAAAGATCTAATCACTCTACCTGCTGATGAGTTGTTTCGCATCGCCAAGGTTCTTGAGCCTGTACGAGGCAAAGATATATCTGAGCTAGATATAGAGGACAGTGAAGGGTGTTATGAGTATATAGACACCTTTATGTCAAGTGAATCCTTGCTTGAAGCGGAAGATCAAGGTCTTGGTAAACTGTTGTCATTGCATGAGGATGTAAAATCAGCAAAACAGATATGCATCGCAGACAGTACACCTAATGTTGATACAAACACGCACCGTACACATACTTCACACCCACCTAACACTGATGGACAGACACTGACTGGTAACGCATACTTACCATCATCACTCCATAAAAACATAAACTCAGGGAGTGTTAGTGAGGCTGAGTCCGAAGCAGATGTAGCCATGAAGAGAATACTAGCAGAATATGAAGAACTGGGCAGGAGAATCCATCAAAATGTGGCACTTACCACGCACACTGACCCAATCAATAGTACCACTCGAAGTAAGGAAACTACACCCCTAGACCACACTGAACAATCTCAGCGGGAGGTTTATAACAGAACATTTCCTATGGTGGGTCTTTCACATATCCAGCCTCGTGAGTTTAAGATATACGGTGGCCAGATTGGGGACCATTCGTCAGACATCACATACAACAATGTGTGTAGGCAAATGGATGCTGGCTTGAGGGAGAACTTTAGTGATACTGAAATTATCAGAGGGGTGCTAAGGATTATCAAGCCTGGCATTTTCAAAGATATGCTAATAAATAAAGATGACATGACGGTGAATGAGTTAAAAGGGTTCTTACAGTCACATCTGGGGGATCGGAACAGCACAGAACTATTCCAGGAACTAATGTGCACTAAACAAAGTGACCATGAGACGCCTCAACAGTTCTTATACCGTGTGATGGGGCTGAAACAAAAAATACTGTTTGCAGCAAGACAAGCCGATTCCGATTGCAAGTATAGTGCAACCACAGTGCAAGATGTATTTCTACACACAGTATATCAAGGACTGAGTCACAAATGCAAAGATATCCGCAACGAACTGAAACCGCTGCTTGCTGACAGTAATGTAACTGATGATACTATCCTCAGGCATGTCACGAAAATCACAAGTGATGAAAATGAAAGACTGCGGCGGTTGGGTCCAGCTAATAGAGTGAAACAGTCAATAGCAAACAGTGCACAAGTCCACACCGACATCAGTGACGAGAACAACAGGACAGAGGGTGTTGCAAGGAAAACCCAGAATGACACAATTAAACAACTGACTGCAAGAATTGATGCTCTCACCACTGTAGTGGATGCATTGCAACAGTCTATGACAGAACGTGTGGAGAAGGGTTGCCAATGCTCAGCCAGTCAACCAGTTTTACGCAGAGTGGGCCGCTCACGGTGTTGTGCTCAATGTACAAGAGAGGGGAGGCAAGATTGTCTACATTGCTTTATCTGTGGTGAGGAGGGGCATCGAGCAGCTGGATGTTTGAGACGATCTCAATGGCAGGGAAACGGAAACCGGCCACTGCAGGGGGGCAACCAGTGACCGCAGAACGAATGTCCCAAACTGACCCAACTTCAATAACCCTGAATGTACCTAAGGAGAAAGAAAACATCAATCACAGACATAACAACCTGAGACAAAAGGGCCAAACAACAGGCTCGACAGTCGATCACATGACTGAAGTGATTCCTCACAGGTCAAAAACTGACACTATAATTCAATTAATAGGAAGCAAAGCATTAACTCAGTGTAACTTGAATGGACTCACTGTGAAGGCCCTGCTCGACACAGGAGCTCAAGTAAGCATTGTGGATCGGGCGTGGAAAGAGAAGTACCTACCTAATATCAAGGTGAGGCCACTGCGAGACCTGTTGGGATGTGAAAACGATCTGGAGATATGTGCAGTTAATGGAGAGCCTATTCCTTTTGACGGATGGACAGTCATCACAGTCAACCTGCTAGGAAATGAGGACCCTAACCTTTCCATCAATGTGCCTTTTCTTGTCAGCAAAATGCCAATTGAGAGGCCACTCCTGGGCTTCAATGTAATCGAAGAACTGATTCAAGGAAAACCTGAAAAGCTCATGCAAACACTCACCACACTAGTAGCTGGAGCCATTGATGTTCCAACAGAGAAGGCACAAACCCTAATTGAAGTTATCCAGAACACAGAAGAAGAGGACCACGGTCATCTGAAAGTTAGCCAGAGGGCAGTTGTTGTACCGACAGGGCAGGTCGCTTGGGTACGATGCCATTTTAAACCAAAAGTAGGGCAGCCAGACTCTGTGGTTTTGTTTGAGCCACACATGGAAAGTACCCACTTGAGGTGTTTGGATGTTGGAGAGGGGCTACTGGCAGTACCCAACAACGACAGTTCACATATATCAGTACCCATCGGAAATTTCACTGGATGTGACATAATGCTGCCACAGGGCACACTCCTTGGAACATGGCAGGGGATAAAAAGAATTGTGGATCCTGAACCATCAAGTGGAGTGAGGCAGACTGTAAGGGTCCAGACGACAATGACACAAGATGTTGAGAAAAACACAGGCTTGTGGCATCCTCCTGTAGAATTGGGACATCTAAATGACAACCAACGTGAGATAGCACAGAAGATGTTATATGAGGAGTCTAGTGTCTTCAGTAAAGGTGACGATGACATAGGCTGCATTCCATCCCTACAGATGTCGATCGTGCTTCAGGATAATATCCCAGTTCAGAGGGCATACTCTGCTGTCCCAAAACCTCTGTTCAGTGAGGTCAAAGGCTATATACAAGAGCTCTTGGCCAAAGGATGGATTGTCAAGTCCAAGTCACCATATGCTGCCCCAGTGGTCTGCGTGAGAAAAAAAGATGGCAAACTCCGGCTGTGTGTAGACTACCGCCTCCTCAATAAAAAGACCATTCCTGATCGACACCCACTACCAAGGATACAGGAGTTGATCGACACACTTGGGGGATATTCATGGTTTAGTATTTTAGACCAGGGTAAGGCCTACCACCAGGGCTTTATCGATGAGAAGTCCAGACACATGACAGCGTTTATTACACCTTGGGGCCTGTATGAATGGGTCCGGATCCCTTTTGGTCTGTCAAATGCGCCAGCTGCCTTCCAACGCAGCATGGAAGAGATGCTTGACTCCTTAAGGGATGAGTATTGTATCCCCTATCTGGATGATGTCTTGTGTTATGCCAAGTCCTTTGAAGAACATGTAGAGAGCCTCAGGAGAGTGCTAAGAGCCCTTCGCTGTCACGGTGTAAAACTAAAGCCAGAAAAGTGTGAGATGTTCCAGAAGGAAGTCCGATACGTGGGGCGGCTGGTATCATCTGAAGGTGTGAGGATAGATCCCAAGGACTTGGAGGCTGTTCGTTCACTCACAACCAGAACTCCCCAGACAGTGGGGGATGTACGGAGAGTTCTGGGATTTTTAAGCTACTACCGGACGTTCATCCAGGACTTTTCCAGAACGGCAAGACCCCTGTATGAGTTATTACAGACAAAGGTTGGGGTAGAGGCAGATTTACAGAGTCGGAAGAAGCCTAAGGGACCGCAACTTCCTTCAAAAACTCCAGTCAAATGGATGGCAGTCCATCAGGAGATTCTGGAGAGATTAGCTGGTATGCTAGAAAAACCACCAGTACTGGCATATCCAGACTTTAATTTGCCCTTCACCCTCCACACTGATGCGTCTGAGGATGGCTTAGGGGCGATACTTTACCAGCGACAGGAAGGAAAACCAAGAGTAATTGGGTATGGGTCCCGGACATTGACAAAAGCAGAGAGGAACTATCGGTTGCATAGCGGCAAGCTGGAATTCCTGGCCTTGAAATGGGCAGTTTGCGAAAAATTCAGAGACTACCTGTTTTATGCAGAGAAATTCACAGTATATACTGATAACAACCCGCTAACCTATGTAATGAGCACAGCTAAGCTGAACGCAGTGGGCCATCGTTGGGTTGGAGAGCTCTCTGACTTCCGATTTGACATCAAATATCGGCCAGGACGAGTTAACATCGACGCTGACACCTTGTCTCGCCTCCCCTTAGACATTGAAGCTTTTGAACTGGAATGCACAGAAGAGTTACCCACCAGCATTGTTCAAGCTGCATGGGAAGGTAGTCAGGTGTCCAAGGAAAAGGATGTGGCCTGGATTGCTGCTTTGTATCTGTCTACTGTGGATGAGAAAGTGGAACCATCTAACACTTTGCTGCCGACGATTTGCATGGAAGAGCTGATCACAGCCCAGAAAGACGACACAACAATCTCACAAGTGAGGCAGTGGAAGATTGATGGGGTCAGTCCGACCGAGGAAATGAGAGGAAATCTGACAGGAACCAGCAGGAGACTCATGTACGAGTGGGGCAAACTTCATGTTGAAAAGGGACTCCTGTACCGGAAAACAATTGAGAGGAAGCAACTAGTCTTACCATCCAAATACAAGAAACTGGCCCTTGAACATCTCCACGACAAGATGGGACATGTGGGGACAGAAAGAGTTCTCAGCTTGGCACGGGACAGGTTTTACTGGCCATTTATGAAGGCAGAGATAGAGGATTATGTGACCAGGAAGTGTCTCTGTATAAAACAGAAGAAACCCACCGTACATGTCCGAGCTCCAATGGGTTGTATTACAACACAGTCACCTATGGAGCTGGTGTGTATTGATTACCTTCACCTAGAGCCAAGCCGTGGGGGATATGAGTATATTCTGGTGGTAATGGATCATTTTACCAGGTTTGCTCAGGCCTACCCAACAAAAAACAAGTCAGGGCGGACTGCAGCAGAGCGATTGTTCCAGGACTACATTCCTCGCTTTGGTTACCCGGCTAAGCTACACCACGATCAAGGTCGTGAATTTGAAAATGAGTTGTTCAGAACCCTCAGACAACTGGCTGGCATTGGCCATTCCAGAACATCACCGTACCACCCTCAAGGCAATCCAGTAGAAAGGTTCAACCGGACCCTCTTACAGATGCTGAGGACATTGACAGACAGGGAAAAGGAGAGATGGAAAGACCATTTACCCCAGATTGTGCACGCCTATAATTGTACTCGACATGAATCAACAGGGTATTCTCCCTTTTACTTGCTGTATGGGCGACATCCCCATCTCCCGGTAGATCTGATCTTCAGTTTGGTAGAACCAGAGGCTGAAACAACACCCAGGGGTTATGCCAAGCAGTGGGCACACAGGATGAGGGAGGCGTACAAGATCGCAGAGTCCAACAGTCAGCAGTCAAGCAGAAGGGGGAAAAAACAGTATGATCGGAAGATGAGGGGAGTCTTACTGAAGGAAGGAGACCGGGTACTGGTTCGAAATCTTGGTGAGCGAGGAGGCCCAGGGAAGTTACGATCCTACTGGGAAAAAGCTGTGTATGTTGTGAAAAGACAAGTATCAAACAACCCTGTGTATGTAATCTACCCTGAGAACAGTGATGGGAAAAAGACCAGGACATTACACAGAAACCTGTTGCTACTGGTGAATGACTTACCTGTCGAACCTCCAACAACAACACCTGGATCCTCGAGACCTGATGGGAAGAAGAGGAGAGTGAGACCTAAAATCATCAACAATACGGATGACATGGACAGTGACTTGGTTGGTTCTGATGAGGAGAAAGATACAGGGGGATATTGGTTAAGGGCTCCAGACCATCAGCTGGCGTCAAAAAGTCCCCAACCCCCCCGAGCAAGCTCCTATGGAAAACATTTGTGTTGTGCCAAGGAGAGACAATCCAGAACAGACCCAAGACAGCAAAATGCAAATGGAATGTGACAATCAAACTACTTGCCTCGAGGCAACACATCCAGTCGATGCTGAGGAGACAGAGAGAGCGAATACAGATAGTGAGGCAGAGAGTGCAAACAGGGCTGAGTGGGTGGGGCCAGAAGAAGAGACAAGTGTGAGAAGATCAACTAGGGAGCGGAGGCCTAGGCAGATCTATACATATGAGACTTTGGGGCAGCCTCTAATTCACCCCTACACCCCCACACTGAACTCAGTCACTGCATACACTACTCCAAACTTACTCAATTGGGGTTTGCCCAACTACATCACACCAATTCCCTACCATCATTTATACATACCCGCATTACACACACCTTATGGGGTCACAGCATCTGTTTATTAGAAGTGGTGAAATGTTGACCATGGGTATTTAGGATTTGATCACTGGAGCTTTTCTTATTTTGTCGGGGAGAGTGTGATACACACAAAAGTGTATATACAATTGTGTGGGCTTTGTAAACAATAAGAAAAAAATATATATGTACACTTGTAAATATGTTCATGCATTGTTTGTTTGCAAAGTTTTGTGTTTCTATGGAGAGGACTTTTATTTTGATACACAATCAGGAGGATCTCTCGGTTGAACTGTGCACTCCTTCAGATCGCCAGAGGAGCTGCAAAAGGACAGACGTGACTCCGTGATTGTTTTTCAATTATCCTGTTTTACAGGTAAAAATGGACAAAAGAACAATACTATTACAGTGAATGTATATAATGTTGATGTGTGGAATATGGGCAAGTGTAAGAAGTGGTTTAAAGTATGTTATGTTTGTACTTATGTTTAAAGATAAGTTAGTAAGTGTGCTCCAGTGATCTATGTAATAAGTTTGTATAGTTGTATTGTTGTTTTGAGGGAAAGCCATTCGTTTAATTGTGTACATAATTCTAGTTAAAAAGGCTCCATGAGGCTTCCTCAGCACTCATGTTTGGCGCGCTTAGAGGTCACGTGACCACCCACTAAAGAGAGACAGACAGCTGCTGCAGCTCAAAGTCTCGTTCTCTCTCAAATGCTCTCCATGAGAGAAAACGTCAAATTCAGTTGATATTATTATTTAAAAAAATAGGAGTAATACTTCATACTAAGTAATAGACATATAGATACATCTATAAATTATACGTTTGTAGTTATTGTTAATATTGATTTAAATAACTACTGAGTATTTTGAGGACAACTCAAAGGGGAAAAAGATGAGACAGTGTGATTGGTTTCTGATGTTGTGGACACATGTGATTATATGATTCATACTATTTGTTCTAGAGTGACAAAATGTGAGGGACAGACAGTTTATTGTGAATTGTAAACCATATAAAACAATGTTATTGTTATTTGTTAAATGATGCTGTACAATAAATGTGCAGATCGCTAGAGGAGCTGCAAAAGGACAGACGTGACTCCGTGATTGTTTTTCAATTATCCTGTTTTACAGGAACAGTAATCTGTCTGCTGGGTCTCCGGAGGCGGGACCTGCAACACATGCATCAAAATTAAACGGCAATAAAAAATAGCCTTTAGTGCACATGAATGAGTTTTTTATTCAACCTGAAAAGTCACAACAACCTCCTGAAAGGCCATGTGCGAGGACCTAACTTCTTACCCTAAAATACACTAATTGTAAGAATGTATCTCCCAACTTCCCAGGAGACAATGCAGGACCCTCAAAATCCTGTTGAGGTCTTACCTCGAATGCTTGTTAATCCCGGAGGGCAACCTCCAGCTTTCTGGAGTCCGCTGGAGTCATTCATTTCATCTAATTTCATCTGAAGCACTTTGCTACTTTTCTTTTGGATGTTGTTCAATGAGCCATGGGCACGAAATGATGATGTCAACAGCGGAATCCTCCAGTTCTGGAAGCCTGATTGTTCCCTGATGAAAAAGTTACACTTGAAGCTCAACAGGAGGAGCGCTGTACTGAATAGCCACAGTGGTGTGTGATAGTTTTTAATGGACAGAATCAAGTGTCTTTGGCTGAATATTCAGCTCTAAAAGCCTGCTCTCAGAAGTACTCAGTTTAACTTGAATATGGTACTTTCTAAGAATGCCTTTAATATGATTTATAGTGCCAAGGGATTTGTCAGGACACTGCTAATTAAGTGTAGGGTTCATCACTGAATGGGTAAACCATTGTATTGGTATTAGAGAGCAGGCAGCAACTATTGGGAACAGGGGTTTGTTTGGAATAAGAAGCAAAGAGGCTAGTCGCCAATTCTTGAAGGTACGAGAAATTTACCTTCTAGGGACATTGACCTGTAATATTTTCATTAAATATTTGGTGATCTGCTGAGACCTCCTGCCTAACTCCAGGTGTTTTTAAATAAATGAGTCATTCTTCACCCCTTCTCCCATTTGATTCAAACCTGTTTTAGTTTCAGCCCACTCCCACACAAATGACCATATAGGTTGAAGGGAATTCTTTCAGATGGTACTCATCAGGCAGGTTTTCCACGATGTTTCACTATTTGTACTTGTTACATATTAAGACCCCCCCCCCCCCCCCAAACACACACACATCATTTGCATGTGTTCTCTGCCCTCTTCTGTTAGTTTGATATATTCTCTCATTTGACTGGGAAATGTGTTGCATTCTAAAACACCCAGTCAACCAAAATGTTGACACTTAAATCTAAAAAAGAATGTTCATGGAAATTAATTCTAAAAACTATGTTTCTCTTTATTACTTCAGTTCTCAGCACTGTTGGCAATGGGACTTACAAAAACTCCGTAGATTAGCTTTGAAACTAAAGTGTAATAAAATCTGTAACTTTCTTCATACACTTTTGACAGTGTTGTAGTAACTAACTGTATAACTACAAAGACTGTGTATCTAGTTTAGATCGTATGTAACTCTAGATGTAGTGACCATTATCCAACATTAGGGATTTGAAGTAGTGCTGTCTATTTAAAAACCAAACAACCTTTTTAATTAATTCCTCTAATTAATTGCATGGTCCTCAGAATAATTACGATGAATAAACTCACATCTCCACAGTTTGATTCAATGGAAATATGGAAAAACACATAGAACTAGAATTTAAAGATCAAACAAAATATGTAAGTTTGCAGAGTTCAAATAGAAAACCGGATCTCCTGGAGGAAAAACCCACAATAGCAATTCCATTTCATGTGGGGAGCTACACGGGACGTTACTGTACACAAAGAGGCGTACAGTCACCCTGGTATGGTTTTATGCTTATCCCAGTGAGTTTATGAATTTAGTCTTTGAAACCTTGATCTCAACCATCCACAGAGATTTTTTTTAAATCTGGTGGCTACAATAGCTGGGATTAACAGATATCAAAATGAGTGATTTCTACGATTTTTCCCCCAAATAAACTGTAAAGAGGTTTAGGTGGTTCCAACTGAATTTTCAACAGAGTTTAAACTACACAGAGAACCGTAATTGTTGTTCATATGGTATACTGAGGACATGCCTGATCTACAGAACAAATTAATTTGTATAAAAAAACTAAAAAAAAATAACATTGAAAGCAAACCTTGAGCAAAGTTTTTTAATTGTTGATTAAGAGCAACCACAAACAAGATACAATTCAATACATTTAAAAACACAATATAATATGTTAAAATAAAACACAATGAATGGAAAAATAAAGTATATTACATTTACAATACAATTACAGGTACATCACAACTGATTTTCACACAAGTGAGGATTCAAAACAGTCATGAACACAAATTACAAGCACTGATGAATGCTCACAAGCCAGTGAAACTCAAGTTCAGCCTGCATCCATGCATCACAGCGGCCAGGGCAAACAATTTATGAGATTATGTCTCAAAGTGTGTGTATGATGATTATTCTCAACTGTAATGAGCATTGTGAAAAGTATTGATCATTAGTTAGCGGTTCAGATGGTAAAAATTGCTTTTCTGCTACATGTATTCCCATAAGCCTTTAGGGACCCTGGTTCCTTGTCTTTTGAGATTTATTTCGCACACTGTATGTGCTCACGCAGTGCCTCTCTCATGTCTCTTCCTCAAGAGGGCGCCAAAGATCATTCAATGGACCACTCAAGCTTTGAGGGTCTTAAGGCTGCTTTTAGGCCCATTTTTCCATTAGAGCAGCCTGATCCTAATCAAACCACAATGGTCCCAAATGCATACTCCGCCCACTTCTAAAGTCATCTTCTCTTTTTGAACTAAATAATGAAGTTATGAGTTACCTGTTAAGTTGGTGTAAGAAGAATGCAGAAATTGGTGGTAGCGCTCCAATTTGGAATACAACCGATACTTTACCACAATCTCTTTTTGTGTCCTCATTCATTTACTCTTGATTACCAAATGATGAGGCAACCAATCAGCCACAAGCTCCATAAGCTACACAGGAATACCATGCCACTCAAGCATAAGAGGGTAGCCAGAGAAGGGAGACCATTAAAAGATCATCTGTGCGCATCTTACCCTTCCGAGACTCTTATCATATCACATTATATATTGTCTACCAGACCTCGGACATTTGTATAGGCTCCTCCAACTTTGTGTTTAACTGGTCTAGTCTTTTCTTTATTATCACCAGTGCTCTTTTAAGCAAGGAGCGTCTGGGTAGTTTATGTTAATTATTGGATATTTTAATAAGAATTTAATAAAACATTTTCTTCATTTAGTTAATGTGTTCCTGGTCTTCGTAAATATGAAAGATCAGAATCTGGATTATTAAATGATTTTGGATTGTCTAAAATAAATAGACAATCCTAAATGGATAAACTCATTTAGGAAAGCTGTAGCCAGAGCCATTTTTGTCCTGTCCCAAGGGTGACAAGCACAAGCACTAAGAAGAATCGTGGAGCCAGTGAGAGGAATTGTGATGCACACACTTTGAGACCTACATGCACTCATGAGTGGGCTGTGTGATAGATTTAAAACAAACTTGAGGACTTACATTTCCTAGTGTTCAGATCTGTTATCGTCTTCGTTTAGGGCTGCAACAAACAATTATTTTGGTAATCGATTAATATATCGATTATTGGACCGATTATTCAATTAGTCATCGATTATTTCAATGATTAATCAGTAGCCTTTGAGCGATTATTCTGCTATTTCAACTAGTTAAAATAATGAGTTACAAATATTCATACTAATAAATAAAATAAGAAAATCACTTCCAACTTTTGAAATAGTTTTTTTAATGAACTTTGAGCCAACTAAACATGTCATTCTCTTTAAGTTTTCTGATTCTGTTACACTCAAATTACACACAAATGCTCTCTAAGCATTGTTTACATGTTTTGTTCTAATTCAATAGAAAAAATAAATAATCAGCTGCATTACAGACAAAAAGAAAGTTGAATGTGAACATATGTTGAAGCAGCATTAATAATTGTTGGTTTACCACTCGTTTTAGTTCATCAAAAGTAATATCCCAGGGAAAGACACAGTTATGAAACTAGATATTTGGAGGGTGATAATCTAATAATTCTTAGAAATTCTGGCAACATTTCAAAATGTAAGAAAGAAATAAAGATAATTTTAGAATCAGCATAAGATAATGAATGGTGTGAGAAAGAAATGCTTTGGTGTGTTGTCTTCATTTTATTTCTATTTTTGACTCTTAAAGCTATTAAAATGAACATTCCCCATTGTGGGACAAGTTTTTTTCCCATAATGTGAATGGATCTATATAGCTTTTTATTTTATATCAATGATTTTTACTTTGTTTAATCCTTCTTTTTACGTTAAATGTTATTCTAATGAATACGCAAATAAAATATAAACATCTAAAGTTTGTATAATGCTGTACATTCATAAATTATTACAATATTCACTGCTGTAAGCAGCTTGCTTTAGGCGATTGCATTCTTTTAAACAATATTTATAGTTAAACATTGTGTCACAAGTAAATTGACATCTACGCGGCATATAATCAAAATAAAAATCATAACAGGTGCGTTCGACTTCATGCGGCGCTGCGCAGACCGATCGGCGGCTGACTTGAAGTAGTGCATGCCGGTTAGAAATTCTGTCCGACTTGAACCGGCGCTGACGTCACGTGACGTTCACGTGTGGCATCAAAGTAACGCGAGAGCGTTTCGATAACAGCCGGCTTGCTCAGCCAGAGCAGCGTTTTAGGAGCGACTGCGCCAGGATATGATGACGTCACAGCTTCTCATGATTGGCCACATTTACCACATGACGATGATCACGCGTGTTTCGTGCTTCAATCTATACAATTGCATAACAAATCAATTTGCATGCCATTTCATAAATAGTTTACGATCTTTTGACTGCAGTACATTTTTTTCCCTTGAATTATTTTTATTGGATTTGTGCATAAGTTTATTATTGTCCTTTTTTCATACAGACCACCTATAGTATTTAGCTGCATATTTGAGTAATATTTTTTTATGGAATAACTAAAATGTCAGTAATTTAATGTAATGTGGTCAACATTGATGCTGAAATCTGTAGTAGCTGCTTCACCTGCATGTGCTGCATTGTGCTAGTGTGCATTGTCAATTGAAAAATACAACATTCAGATCACTTTTATACACTGGTATAAATTATAATAAAGACATATACATTGTGCTTGTGCATCTATGATTTTTTTTGGTGGTTTTTCTAACCTGCATTTAGCTAACTGAAGGTAAGAGTTAAATGTAAAAAAAATACATACCACAGAACACAACTTAACTACAAAATTATACTACATAACTACAATCTGAATCAAACTACAAAAAACCACAGACTAATTCCTTATAATGTGCAGGTCATTCATGTTCAATGTTTATAGTTTATTAAAACTTGTTATGCCATAGATATCACATACATTCTAGACCACAAAAATTACAAACAGACAACCACTTAAATCAGATAAATTGAAATCTGTTAGGTGTTAATCTGTTAAGCGCACATATATGTTCATTCTGCTGCATTTCTTCCAACAGAAAAGGTATTTCTATAACTTCCAGTTCATCTGCGACAAAGTAGGCAAACGTCATGTTTCAGGAAGCAACGAGATTCCCAACGTGTCCGACTTGACAGCTCCGTTTTCAGCTCCTCCCCGGCTACTTTCGGCTAATCTCGACGATCGGTCTGCGCAGCGCTGCATGGGCTCGAACGCACCTATTGTATTTGAACTCTCATTGGTTTAGTCTGTGCAATCACGTGATTGATTGTGCGTTCACGCAGAGGGGAGTCGAAAAATGGCACAACACCGGGACGCTTCCTCATGCTCCCGTGAAAAGCAAGTTCCACCTTGCATGTATTGCACACGACAGCATTTTTGGTTAAGTTTAGTAAAACTTTCCCACACCTTACTCGTTCAGATTCGTTTGATCTCCATCATAATTCGCGCTGAGTTTCATTCTACTGCAGTAGCATTCGGGAGCATTCGCAAATCGCGACACGTGACCCTTACATTAGGTCACATGACATCAAATGACTACTCAACAACAAAAATATTTGTCGACAATTTTTTATTGTCGACGTTGTCGATAATGTCGACTAATCGTTTCAGCCCTACTTGCGTTAGATGTTCACTGTTTGCTTTAGACACAATTTTGCCAGAACTGGCACATTCCCATGGGGCTGATTTGCGGTCCAGAGCGGTGTGAAAGTCTAGTGCATCAGGCTTGTCCTTGTCAAAATTCGATGACCTCATCAATGTCCACGTTCCCTCAAGGTTCAGCAGGTGAATCTTTTGCTTGACGCAGGGTTACACTGCCCTGACAGCAATGTCTGGTGAAGTTGTACACAGTTTAAGGTAGGTCAGAAGACAGGGCAGTTTTCCTTGTCCTAGAATTGGAACCGTGCTTCTTTAGTGTGGAAGGATTCCAATGATAATGCACATCCATGAGCAAAGATGCCAGAAATCTGAACCATGCCATGAGCACCCTAGAGTGGAAGGACAGCTGGAGGTCAGTAACTGAACCTTGGGACGCGCAGACCAGGCTACACTTTCCCCAAAGATGTCCAATATCAGTAGATAAGTAGAAGCAGGGATTTCCAGGCTGAGGTGATGGTTGGAAAGATACTCCTGGACAGAAAAAAATAATTTTGTATTATTATGGTTCTCTTAAAACAACATATGAATGCGATCATCAAAATCAACTGATTATGGGTTCAGGAATATAATGTTTTGTCTAATGTGAAGCATTTCACACACATGGGAGATTTAATTACTCTTATGTTGTAGGCTAGAGGCCAAAGTTCTGATTGGTGGTGCTCTAGGTGCCTTTTGTCAAATGTAGGGCAATTGATAGAAACAGTCAATTACTTTGATTCAGTTATTATAGATGTAGAGGCGGAGACTTGTTTTGGATGGTTTGGAGTTACTGCAGTGGTGGTTTGGACGACTACCAAATCAGCGAGTTCCAGACATAAATCTTCTGATCTGTTTATTTGGTTTAGTGAAAAAGGGGTGCTACTTGAGCCCTCTGCTGAACAATACTGGTGGAAGAACCATGAACACAGATCGTCCAAATAGAGGCCTGTAGAGAAGCAACAACACGTGGGAACATGAACTGCAGTGTGAGCATGGAGTTTATCTGCAGTCACTGATCCATTGCAGGTGTCTGATTAGGGGAGGATCCAGGTAATCAGAGATGGATTGGAGGAGAACAAGACGGATAGCACATTAAAGGTCTGTATTTGCAGATTGACAGGTGGATCAGCCAATGAGTGACTACGATTTCGTACATTAGATTTACTTCTTTTCCAAATAAAACAAGCGAGAAACCAACATGTGTTTGATACTTCGACATTAAAGACTTTAAGGAACAAGAAAACCATGACTAACATGTTTGAAATAATTTTAAAAACAGTTTTTATCGATACGAAAAGGGAGAAGTTTAATTGACGTGTTGCTGCACGACACACCAAAAGGACATATCAGCCAATCATATTTCGACATTCTGGTGCCGATGGACAGTGGTAGACATGTTTTCCATATAATTACACAAATAGTTATTTCTTGATAGTTTTTGTGCTCCAAAATGGGTAAAACAGTTAGTATGGGGAAACCTATAATACTACAGGTATGCACCAAACGTGTCTTATTTAAGCTCAAGTCTATATTTCTTTGTGAATAAAAGATTAAAATACAGAAAAATGAATATTTAATGTGGTTCTGGCCTTGTGAAAAGCTTGTTCATGTACAGTATTATGTCCTCGGCATGTTCACAACGACCAATCTTTGGCACCGTCACAGTCACTGATTTCTTTCCCTTCTTTAGGAAGCATGATTATTCATGGATGCCAAGCTATAGTCATTGCACTTCCTGTTTCAGTAAATCTGTTATTTTGTGATTCTGTTATTGCCCTATGTCCTTCCCAGCTCCAGTTGCCTTGGCCTCGCTCTTACCTCATCATGAAAGAAATGTAGTTTTCCCAGCCTTGTAGATTTCTTGCAGTTTTGGACATTGTACACAACATTTCACACCTTAGTGAAATGTACCATGACCCCTTTGATCTGTAATATGTAAAATCACAAGAGAAATTTACCTCCTCAATAGCGTGAGCTCTCCAAGACCCTTCCGTAATGAAATCAAGAAACGTGTTCACACTATTGGGAGAAAAGATTTCCAATTGAAGAACGCTTCCAGCAAGGACTACATTTCCAACCATCACCTGATGGAGACATGAACGTCACAGAAATAATGTGTTAATAGTGGAGCATGTGAAAAAAATAAGTTTTCTGGTGTTTACTTTCGAATTGACCAAACAGCCCCCACACCCAATTGACCTACTTATAGAAATTACTTTTTGAAAAGTTATGCAATTCAGATTTCGTAATGCTCCTTTTCAACATCATGAAACCCTTACAACAATTTGAGTTTAAACTATTTGAGTGTTTTGGTTTCCCCACAATAACACATCAGCAAGCCTTCATCAAACAGTCTGGATAGGCAGCAAATCATCATTGAATTAATCTGTATGACTTCAGTGTACACAAACAATACAATATACTACATTTTAAACAGTTAGTAACACTTTAGGCATCGACATTCATTCAAGAAAGCTTCCCCAAAGTCCCGCATGGAACAATATAGTGGCTGAGAATATAGAGGCTGATTAGTGAACTTGTAATCTGAATAATAAACCTTAACATTTATATCATAGTCTTTCAATAAAACTATTTTAGAGCATCTTACCTCAGCCGATTGATGGCTACAGTTGGAGTTAAAGGTCTCCTGAATTCTGCTCCGCACATCCTCTTCTACAAAAACAAAGAATACAAGTTTATTTTAAATGTATAGTGTTTAAAACATAGTGAATGTCTAGCCGTGGTGTAGTGGACATGGCGCCGTTCGTATGTGCAGTTGGGCAGGTCATGGTTGAATTCTTCATGTTTCCCTTTTCTCTACTGTCCCTACGGTCCTGTTAATTCTAAATAAAGGCAAAACCCCCTCAAAAATTATCTTTAAAAAAAAATCACTTACTTCACCAAAAAGTTGTCCTTTCTTAGTATTCTTAGTATTTTCTCAAATGGCAGCGATCTTCGCAGCAATTGGCCGCACATGTCCTTCTGTAAAACATCACAATAATCTTTACTTAACAAGGTTCCCATGAATAAAATAAATGAATGAATATATTAATAGCTGATTTATTTCCTATAAAGGGTCAAATGTATTAATCTCTTTCCATTTACAACAATAAAAGTAAACGTTGCATGGATGAGACAAAAACACCTATTTTTTAAACCACAATTAACAGTAGTTTCTTATACGTTTGATTAAGTATTTTACAATGTTATACTTTTGCATTTCTATTATATTCCAACAATAAAATTTTGAGTTTTAATCCGTACCTTTTGCTGCCAGAGGTTTTAGCAGAGGGGGCAGCCTCTGTCTGCTGGAGAGCTGCTGCTGGTTCTATAAACACAGTACATGAAAAATATGATCTGGATGAATGTAGGATTAAAAGTAAAGTTTATAAAGAATAATTTATGTCTATTGGGAACAACTTTATTAAAATGTGTACTTACTTCAGTGAAAAGATGTTGTTTCTCCGCCTTTCTGGACAGGATGCCAGGGATTGGTTGTAAATGCCCTTTGGTAAAACATCACAACAGTCTTGAATGAATATGGTGTTCATAAAGAAATGTATGTTGATTGTGAATGTTTGTTCACAAACAAAGAAATTATTGGTCTGTAACTTTAATGAAAGGTTTATTGCAGTGGTGGCTGGTGCCTTTTGGCTAGATGGCTACACTAATCCAGAAACAGGCAAAAATGTACTAATCCATCACATTTACTAATTTAAATATATAATGAAGTTTGCCTTTAATGTTTTACTTTAAATAAATGCATTCTGTCCATCCTAGATGTGATGCTTGTTTTAAAAAATGAGACAGGAAAGCGGTATAAAGCATTGGGATATACACTCACCGGCCACTTTTTTTTCTGGATGTTCTGTGTCATTGTCAAAGAATAACATGTCTGAATATAAAAGACATTTGTTTGAGCAAATACAGTACCTCCAAATCCTGTTGGGACGTGACGAGGGATCGGCGCTTTAACGATGTGACCCCGGCTGGACTCATGGCAGTCCTGAAATGAAACAACATTTTAATGAAACAGAAATTGAGAAAAGGAACTACTGAAAAAGAGAAAAACAAAACACACACACAAACACATAATATAAAGCACGACAGAGCCCATACTTACATTTACTTTGCTCGACGGGCTGCGAGGTGGTGGGGGCCGTGGCACAAATGGACTCCATGTAGGGAGAGAAGTGGCGTATTTGTATCGTCTAAAACGTGACATTATAGCGATAGAAATGGTGAATAAATCAAAAATAGCTCGATGACGACGAGAGAGAGACGGTTTGTTTTGACGTTGTCAAGCAAATGTTGTTGTCAAAACTACCGTGACGTACGTTAATTTGTTTATTTTCAAATACTGAACCTTTACCGTACAGGCCCGTAATATGTGTCAATCAGTGTAACGCGGTTATAAGTGAAATCCTGCATTTAAACTCGGGAGTGTCCAAAAAACATTTAAAAACATATAACAATGAAAATACATTATCCAAAATTGACCGCACCGCAGTCAATTAAGGTCAGTGGTGTAAATGAACAATAACTATCTCTCAAATCACTGCAATTTAGTACTTTTTGTCAGAAATTTACTTTCACACCAGTCTATATCTTCAATGCGTTTTCTTGAACAATCGCTACTTTGTTTTTCATTTTAAAATGAGGCTAAACAGCGGCACTTTTGTAAGCGGTTGTTGACAGCGGAGTCGTCCAATCAAAGAGCGAATATTTAGCCCGCCCCCTGGATCTCAGAAAACCTGATTGGCTGAACTTATTTATGTAAATAATTTGTTCTCGCCTATAACATGTAATAAACACGTAAAACATGAACCTAACGAAGCACAGATTAAACTGAAGCACAACCTTTTAACAAACGCTGAGTAGTTTCTTTCTCTAAAGAATAAATTCTTTTTTTAAAGTTGATGATTGTGACTGGTATCGTTTAAACAAACGTGCTTGTCTTATTACAGAGAAGTACATATTCAGAGAAAATCTGAATACATATGTATATATTTTTCCTGTTTAATGAAAATACATGAAGTTCACCTCCTTATTTTTTTACGTATTTCTGTTGTGTAAAAGTAAATTAAGAAATTATTAAAAACTTGCATGCATCAAAATTAAACGGCAATAAAAAATAGCCTTTAGTGCACATGAATGAGTTTTTTATTCAACCTGAAAAGTCACAACAACCTCCTGAAAGGCCATGTGCGAGGACCTAACTTCTTACCCTAAAATACACTAATTGTAAGAATGTATCTCCCAACTTCCCAGGAGACAATGCAGGACCCTCAAAATCCTGTTGAGGTCTTACCTCGAATGCTTGTTAATCCCGGAGGGCAACCTCCAGCTTTCTGGAGTCCGCTGGAGTCATTCATTTCATCTAATTTCATCTGAAGCACTTTGCTGCTTTTCTGTGTTTTTTTTTTTTAGATTTCACTGTCGGTTTGATCTTTTTTGTGTTGTGGTTATAGATCGTTGGAGGGTAAGGTTTCTACCCCCAAGTACCGCTCCTGATTACCTAGAAGTGACACTTTCACGAAGGCGACTGCTGGCGATGTCCACTTTTAGCTTCACTTTGCTAGAAACCAATGGGTGATGTCACGGACGCTTCGTCCATCTTATATACAGTCAATGGGTAATCTTTGTCAAAGCTGGGGACAGATTTAAGGGAGAACATAATCTGTAACACTATTCACAGTGCATTTATTACTCTGTTTAGTAACTCCTCAGCACTTTATTTTGGATGTTGTTCAATGAGCCATGGGCACGAAATGATGATGCCAACAGCGGAATCCTCCAGTTCTGGAAGCCTGATTGTTCCCTGATGAAAAAGTTACACTTGAAGCTCAACAGGAGGAGCGCTGTACTGAATAGCCACAGTGGTGTGTGATAGTTTTTAATGGACAGAATCAAGTGTCTTTAGCTGAATATTCAGCTCTAAAAGCCTGCTCTCAGAAGTACTCAGTTTAACTTGAATATGGTACTTTCTAAGAATGCTTTAATATGATTTATAGTGCCAAGGGATTTGTCAGGACACTGCTAATTAAGTGTAGGGTTCATCACTGAATGGGTAAACCATTGTATTGGTATTAGAGAGCAGGCAGCAACTATTGGGAACAGGGGTTTGTTTGGAATAAGAAGCAAAGAGGCTAGTCGCAAAGTTCTTGAAGGTACGAGAAATTTACCTTCTAGGGACATTGATCCTGTAATATTTTCATTAAATATTTGGTGATCTGCTGAGACCTCCTGCCTAACTCCAGGTGTTTTTAAATAAATGAGTCATTCTTCACCCCTTCTCCCATTTGATTCAAACCTGTTTTAGTTTCAGCCCACTCCCACACAAATGACCATATAGGTTGAAGGGAATTCTTTCAGATGGTACCCATCAGGCAGGTTTTCCACGATGTTTCACTATTTGTACTTGTTACATATTAAGACCCCCCCCCCCAAACACACACACATCATTTGCATGTATTCTCTGCCCTCTTCTGTTAGTTTGATATATTCTCTCATTTGACTGGGAAATGTGTTGCATTCTAAAACACCCAGTCAACCAAAATGTTGACTCTTAAATCTAAAAAAGAATGTTCATGGAAATTAATTCTAAAAACTATGTTTCTCTTTATTACTTCAGTTCTCAGCACTGTTGGTAATGGGACTTACAAAAACTCCGTAGATTAGCTTTGAAACTAAAGTGTAATAAAATCTGTAACTTTCTTCATACACTTTTGACAGTGTTGTAGTAACTAACTGTATAACTACAAAGACTGTGTATCTAGTTTAGATCGTATGAAACTCTAGATGTAGTGAACATTATCCAACATTAGGGATTTGAAGTAGTGCTGTCTATTTAAAAACCAAACAACCTTTTTAATTAATTCCTCTAATTAATTGCATGGTCCTCAGAATTATTACGATGAATAAACTCACATCTCCACAGTTTGATTCAATGGAAATATGGAAAAACACATAGAACTAGAATTTAAAGATCAAACTAAATATGTAAGTTTGCAGATTTCAAATAGAAAACCGGAGCTCCTGGAGGAAAAATCCACACTAGCAATTCCATTTCATGTGAGGAGCTACACGGGGACTTTACTGTACACAAAGAGGCGTGGTCAGTGTGGCAGTTACCTCACAGGGGGAATCAATCCAGGTAAACCGAGGGCTAGTCCCTTTGTCTCTATTTGGCCCCCTTAATTATGGAGGTCCCTTATAAGCTGATCACCAACAATAGCATGGAAAATAGAAAAAGTGAAGTTAATTAAACCAGAAGCTTGAGTTTCTTGATCTTAAAAAGTTTCTTGATAAGCTGGTCACCAACCATCACCTGAGAAAAAGACGAGAACAGTAGAGGCAGAAGAACAATTCTGTTTCAATGCATTTGGGTTTAGATTTTCGATTAACATTTTGGTCAAATGCTTGGTTGAAGAGATCCATTTTTGAATCTTGATTTAAACTGGACAAGAAAATCTGAATCTGAACATTATCAGAGGGTTTGTTACAGAGCTTCGGTGCTAGATGTGAGAAAGCCCTTCCTCATTTGTTGACATGTAATATATTAGGAACAACTAATAGCCCTGCACTCTGGAGCTAGGCTTCAAATGCAAGCAGCAGTATTATATGATCAATGCAGTATTTTATAAGAAGCCAATGCTTAAAACTAATAATGCAGAAGTTGCTGCACGCAATTAAGTAGGAATGACACAACCTCAGCTATTGTTTAAATTTGAATTCAAATAAAAAGTGTATGTTTCAGACAGGTTAGTATTTTTGATAGTTTTGGTTTTAAACAAACATTACAAGACTTATGACACATCAGTTTCAAGGTTATTCAAATTAAAATATTCGATTTACAAACCTCAAATTGGTGCTATCAGTGCCATCTAGTAGTGAAAAGAATGGATAACCCTTGAAAGGGGTTCACAATATCTGTCCTGTGATATGGTTTGTGTTTTTCAAAATTTGGGCACAAAAAAGCACAATGGCTTAAAAAGTGCTTGGAAAAGTGTGTACGGTTACGGATAGGTTCACCTGTTTTTTTTGTTTGTTTGTTTTTTTTTTATATAATTTTAATTGGCGGTTCAATGGCGCAGTGGGTAGCACTGTGGTCTTACAGTTAGAAGGTTGTTGGTTCAAGGCTCGCCGGTGTTTGCATGTTTTCCCTGTGTTTACGTGAGTTTCCTCCGGGTACTCCGGTTTCCCCCACAATTCCAAAAATATGCGGTTAGGTTAATTGAATAATCAAAATACCCCTTAGGAGTGAATGTGTGAGTGAATGTTGCCCTGCAATGGACTGGCGACCTGTCCAGGGTGTACCCCTGCCTCTCGCTCAATGTGCACTGGAGATAGGCACCGGCAGACCCCTGTGACCCCAAAAAGGGATTAAACGGGTTAGAAAATAAATGATCATTTTCATTATATGATCGTTTTGACCTCGTCTTTGTTTTTTGTTAGGGGTTTAAAAATGTTTTTGTCTAAACACTTGATTTTTGTTAAAAAACATAAAAACTATTTGTGGTCATTTTTGTAGGTTTTTGCAGTAAAAAAATGACAAAATTTAGTACTTGGAAATGAATTTGTAAGTTCAATTTCAACTTGGAAATTGAAATTTGTTTTCTTTTTTTTTTTCAAAGGAAAATGAACAAAATCACCCAAAAAAATCTGGGGTTGTACTTAAAAAAATGATATAAAGCATTTCCACAAAAATCAGCAAATCGTAAAGTAATACAAAACGCTCAAAAAGGCCACAGAATTCTAAGGGTATAAGCAAGCCACACCTCATGAAAGTTACTTTTGAATAATTTATACTGTAAAACTTTAAACAGATGTGTAAAAGTACATTGGTACAGTATGAGGTTGCCGCTTGAAGACTAGAAATGCAACTTCTCTATTAAGTAATGAATAAAATGTTTAAAACATTAAATCTACAGTCAAATTGATATGCCCTGGAGATAATTCTCCAATACATCAATGAGAGAGAGAGATTTCTTCAGTAAATTCCAAAAGTTGACCCCTTACTTTAAAGAATTTAATCAGACAATGTATAATCAAAACTGGGATAATCAAAGCTGATACTAATTAATATAATTATCCCCTTTATTTATAATTATTGCTAATAATATGAATTAATGCATTTGCCAGACTGTGTCAGACAAATAAAGCTACTGTATGTTGAATTTGGAGAGAGAGAGAGAGAGAGAGAGAGAGCAAGAGAGAGAGAGAAGGAGGAAATCAATGGAGCATGAGTGAGTTGCTACAATCTCTCCACACCCTGCTGTAAAGCTCTCTTGTGTTGAGCTCTAGAGCTGAGCTGATCTCTGGACTCAGTGAAGATGCCCAGCTACACAGTGACTGTGGCCACAGGCACACAGTGGTTTGCCGGCACCGATGACTACATCTATATTACTCTGGTGGGCACTGATGGCTGCAGTGACAGGACTCTCCTGGATAAACCCCTCTACAACGACTTTGAGAGAGGAGCGGTAAGGTGCTCATCCACTTATTCCACCTGCAATTATCTGTAGAAACACTTTAATGGGATAACATTGATGATCCACTTTTGTTTGAGTATAGATTTTCTCAAATGTTTTTAATGGATCAGTTAATTGTGGAATATACTGTATGGCTGTTTTTTACCCTTAAAAGCTTTTTTTACTTCTTAACAATTTGCTCTAATAAATTAATAAAAGTGTTTTAGTTCAACCCCAGCTTCTTTCTTTCCACATCTATTTTTTCACTAGCTTATACAATAATTCCACAACAATCCTGAAATTGTACAAAAAGTACAATATAACGTAGAAGAACAAAATCAAGTGTTGGGACAACATACAAATTATTATAACCCACAAAAAAATATAGACAAGGTCAAAACAATGTGAAAATTGTATCAATAAGAGAAACCTCTCCTATACACCTATACACTGTGCTTTTTTGTGCCAGAACTTTGAAAAACACAAGCCATCTCACAGGTCTTGTTCTTCCACCACTAGATGGCATTGATATCACGAGTCTGTTTAAAGAAAATTACAGACTTTCACGCATTTTCTCACATTTTATTTGATTTACCTAGCAAATAATGTGTCAAAACTCTTGTAATGTTCATTTAAAACAAAATATCAAAGCAAATAACCTTTTTGAAGTCAATGGTTGGGTTGCGTCATTCCTACTTAATTCAAAACAGCCGGTGTGAAGGGCTAAAGGGCTTTTTTGAGGGCCAACTTTCCACTTCAAACTGGTAGAAACTAGCTACCAAATAATTTTATATCAGATCTCCAAAATTGATTAGGTGTTTTGTCAGGCGAGTTAATTATTTTCACTTTTTATGTTATATAATTTTATCATGTTTAGAATTTTAGTTGTGTGCTGAGCTTGGGCTAATGGTCAAATATGCATTCAATTAGCATAAAAAGCTGGCATGTTTCCAAAATTTCATATAGATTTTACAATTTTACAATAGAGTCTACAATTGAAGTCAATGGAAGAGAGAAGCTGAATCTAAAGAAGCATTTTGGACCAACATTTGATGAACTTTATGTCAAGTGATGTCAATCTCCTGCAAGCAAGTGGGGGATGTGGGTGTTTTTACACACACACACACAAACGTTTGAGAAGTTTAGAATTTTAATTGAGGGCTGGATCTGTACGTTATGAGCTTAGGTTAATGATATGCATTAAATTAAGCATCTTATCAGGGTGTGCTGTCATTTTTGATAAAGCTGGCCAGTTTCTAAAAACTCATATACTTTTTCAAAAGTCTAAAATTTCCAATTGAAGTTACCGGGAGACAGAAGCTAGATCAAAGGAGCATTTTGGACCAACATTTGAGGAAATTCATTTCAAATGAAATCACTCTCCTGCAGGGGCGTTGCAACTGTGGGTGTTTTTATACCCACAAGCTTTTTTATATTTCCTGTCTCGCACCTTTCAACATTTAGTGCATACAAATTTCGTGTTCTGATCAAAGAATAAGAGATTAAAAGACTTGCTTCTCTATTCTCGTCTTTGCATTGCCTTCCTCCATATAGCCCCATTTCACCGGAGGTTTACCTGGAGCTTTGAAGTTCTGTTTCATTGCTGGTTTGTGGGCAGACAGCAAATAGACTCAAATGTTAGATGCAGTGTAGATTTCTTGGACACGTCAGAAAAAAAGGTCAGCAACAGGTCCAGGTTGAGGAATCAAAGTTCTGAGTCAAATTTCATGATGGATCAAGTCACCTTCGGCTTTCATCGATGGATCGTAGGGTGTTGTGTCAGGATAACATGGTCTTAATTTCACATTTGTGGATTAAAAGAATAAATGATAACTTTAGACAACAGTCTTCCATTCATTTGGCCTGGATCTCTTTGATGTGGATGACCTTTTAGCTTTTATTGCTTTGATTTTACAACTGTTTGGTTTGCCCAACGGTAAAGGCCTTGGATCTTTAAGTGCCCAGGGGTACTCAGATGAACATTATTCCTTATTTTTTTTTACAATTTTCCGGCCCTCAAAGTTTGCTTTAGGAAATTTTCGAAACCAGGTGATTTAAGCCTGGGTTGTTTCAGATTCTTTACCTTTTATAGATATAAACTGTAGTTCATAGTAAGAAGCCTCAAACCCTGTCTAAAGCCTGAAATGTGCAAAGGTTTACTAGTCAATATGTGACTTAATAAACTATTAAATGAGCATGCGATGAATGGCCTTTTTCAAGGATGTTGACTGAAACCCGTTGTGATTGAAAGTATCCGGCCTGCAGCAGACTTTGGGTCACTCCACATTTTTTACATTCCCATTTCTGTCTGAGATAACAAGCATTGTTTTGCTAGATCATTGAATCGGATTAAACCATTTCAGTGTAAACTCTTTTTAGGGTTTCAACATGAATATAATATTTTCCTATTTTTCTATTCCAACAGTCTAAGCTCAAAGTACTGTTGCCAAATCTGGAAAGTGGCTGTATACATGTGAAAATGGGTACGATTTAGTAGTGAAAACCCCAAATAAACGGAAAGCATTGAGGTAATATGCTTAAGCACTTTCACAGCCGTAGCAATAAAAATAAAGTACAGAGAACTATATTCTAACTGAATTAATGAATCTGTTTAACAAAGAGCTAAAATCAAGTTGCAACTATAAAACAAAACGTTAAAATACAGTGTTTTAATGTCGGTTTGATTTGAATTGGGGCACAAAACATCAGTCATGAAAAGCTAACTGCATTAGGAAACTAGCCCATAAATGTTAAAATACATATGAGAAACTTTTTTTCAGAAACCAATAGGTTTAACTTGCCCAATGCATTTGAAATGGATTAAAAAACTGATGATTCATTACACAGACTGAACAAACCCTAAATCTAGATTGATGGGGGATTTTATTTGATGAATCGATGCTACTTGTAAGAAAATGCAGATGCACTACATTTCCTTTAATGCTGTCCTCCTACACTCATATTTCTGTGCAGTCCTCATCGCCTCTGTTCTGTCCTCCTGTTCTGCACTTTATTTTAAACCTATTTTACACGAATTGTTTTGTTCCCTAATCTTAACACAAGACATGATGAATGTTCGTTAATAATCTCTCTAAGAACTCTAGGTAATGATTGCTTAAAGTCTGCTTCCAGCTCTATTGATCTCTTTAGAAAGCCTTTGAAATAACTTTTCAACCCTTTCCAGCAGTCTTGAAGTCAAGTCCGCCTTGACAGAGACCATGACCGAGACCAAGACTGAGCCATGACCGGAGATTATCAGGACCAAGACCTAGCCATGATCAAAGAGTAGTGAAACCAAGACGAGACTAAGACCAAAACTAAGGCATGCTAAGCCGAGACCAAGACTTATTCCGGGAATGGGCTGAGATTTTCATTCGGAAAACTTTGTAACTACTCTCCAGTTACTCACCTACTGGTTACTGATTTGCATATTCATGACGTGTAAGACTTGCATAGATGTGAGGGAGATTAGAGAGATTATCTACGAGCAATTTCAATACTGAGCGATCAGCGTCTATATTGAAGCAACATTGATAGACGCTGCAATGGTGTAGAGGAAACATTATACAACCTTACCTCCATGAGCCAGAATCTGATCCCGAATCAGATGCAAATGCAGATGCACCACCTGGGTATTTGGGGCTTTAGTCACGAACTCCACGGATAATTAAACTCCAGAAGAAGAAATAAATACACTAGAACTGTATATTAACGAGCCACTAAAGAATTTACATTACCCCAAGAGAGAAGGATTGCGTGGAGCGTCTGTTTTTATTGACTGATTTCATCTGAAGTCTTGTGCTGCGCTGCTTGGATTGAGCCAGAGACGCCTTGAGAGAGAGATAAGAGGCAGAAACAATGGATTAGATGTTTTGTCTGGTAAATAAAGCCTTGACAGAGATTTACTTTTCCAGGGAGCAGCCAACAGAAACAAAAAAAAAAGAATTTATTTTTTGTTAAATGAGTTGTGACCGTGCTAAGTGGTGACAAGTTGGCTGATTCCTCCATCAAACACTTCATTTATTGATGTTACACATTTGTGTTTTGCTAGCTTCATCTTTCCCAGAGAAACCGTTGCTTTGTGGATAGAGCATCACTTCCGGCGGAGGGAAATCGGGCCTTTCATGTCCTGCCGTGACATAACCATTTGACCCATGTGACATTGTTAATGGCGTAAATAAAACCATTTTTAAAAGAAACAAACTTGTTTTTTGTTCTGGAACGTCCATGTTTTGATTTTTTCAATTCAATCTACTCTTATAAATCACTATAAAAGCCACTTAAAGGCTCAACATGTTATGACCCCTTTAAGGATGTTCTAATAATAGTTTTTCTTGTTCTTTTCAAAACATTGAATAATTTTTTGTTTGATTTTTTTACACACATAATGGATGTCAATACCCTTGGCTTTAATGAAGATTGGATCAAATTTCCAAAAGGTTTTCATCTGTTTTCTTGTTACTGCATAGCTTAATCTTACACACACCTTGGGAAGGAAGCTTCTGTTCATATGTTGCTCAGTTTGATGCTCCATTTCCAAATGACCATCGTTTCACATGATAAAATGCTTTTTATTTTTGTGAAGAACAATGTGATACTGTGGATGACACATCACATTCTTACTGCCGAAAAATGATATAACCATAGAGAGAGATGGTGATTATTAGTAGGGGTCTTTATAAACTGATACCAGTGGTAGATTTGACCAAAAGTCCTAATCTTTTGTAATTAACATCCCATCCTAGTATGTTTTTATAATGTCTTGGCAGTACATTGTTTCCACAAAGACCCATACGGATGACATGGGTCTCTCATTCAGGTACTAACCAGTCTTGGCTCAGTTTAGTTTTAGAGGGAAATTAGTCTTGAGGTCCCTAGATCTGAAATTTTGTCTGCACAGTTATAATCTCTGTTTTAATCCAAGGTGGACTCCTATGACATCAATGTTGGAGAAGACATTGGAGAAATTGAGCTGATTAAAATCGAAAAGAAAAAATATTGGCTTCACGATGACTGGTACTGCAAATACTTGACAGTGAAGACTCCCTATGGAGATTACATTGAGTTCCCCTGCTTCCGCTGGTTGGTTGATGACAAGGAAGTTATCCTCAGAGATGGTAGAGGTATGTTCTGATTCTGGTTCACATATACTTGTTATGTTTGTTTGTAAAAACTAACATATTGTTATTCATCTTCGGGAAAAAAGTTTGAAAGGTAAGGTCTGACTTGCTATATCTTTTCAGGCTGGTACCACCAAAAGAACTCTGGGAAATCACTGAGAATTTTGGGAAATTCTCCATTTTCCAAACTTAGTTAGGGTTAGGGTTAACTTAACGTTAAGAGAAGGCATCCAAAACAGAAATGGTAGTTTGTTTATATAAATCATAGTAATAAATTTAAATGCCATTACTGACAGTTCCCTAGCAACCCAATTGTTTGCCCTAGCAACCACATTTTCTGGCCTCTGTCTAACCTTTTGGAAATGATAAAGACATTGGAGTTGGTTTGAATTTGGTATAGTGACACAGGAAACATATTATGCCACTGACTCTTCAATTGCAACTAGGCTGTTTACCATAGCAACCAATTTGGCATATAACTATCTCAGCTAAAATCAGAAAGCCATGGGGCTTTGCTTATATAACTCATATTGATACGCAGAGCTTTGTATGATTTCAGTGACTTCTCCATAGCAATCAAAAATTCTACCTTGGCAACAATTCCATTTTGCTTACACGAAACACTTTTAAACTCCACTTTTTCAAGCAAACATCAAAGTTTGTGCACAAAATTCAGCCAATTAGTTTTAAATACTTTTGCTTGACAGTGGAACTGAGTGCTTTTGATGTTGCAGCTCGATTGCCACAGAACGAGAAGACTGGATTGGCGAAACAGCATCGACACAAAGAACTGGAACAGAGACAGAAGACTTACAGGTTTGATGCAACTTCCACCAAAATGAGCACTGGAAAAGGAAATGTGTGGTCTGTGATTTCAACATTGGTTTCCTGCTTCTCAATCACTTTCAAAAGTTTTGGGTGTTTGTGCTGAGGAAAACAACATTCTGATGAATACATACACAAATCCACCAACCAATTATCACGAGTTAAAGTGGCCATGGAAAGATATTCAAGATTTATTTTGATATTAATGTACATTAGCAGTCAGTTGCAGATTAGAGCTGCTTCCAAAAAGCCAGTTAATTGCTGACGCAATCCTGGCTTATGCCCTATCTGAGTGGGTTTCTACTTTTATGTTTCCTCAATAAGTGAACTATAAGTGAGTTTAGGGAAATTCCAAATAATACCAAAACATAATAGCGTAGCATTGTTAGCATAAACATCCATCTGCGACAGCTATGCATGGTAAAAAAATATACTCTAGCTTTGTTGGCATGTAAAGTTCGTCTTTTGACAAAAGATTTGAAACGCATATCCTGTTAGGAGCTACAGCCACCAAATGTTGCAAGACATCCAATCTGAGTTGCTATATCTTTTCAGACTAATACCACTAAAGAAATTCTAGGAAATCGCTGAGAATTCTTCCATAGAGTTTACATGAGGTCAAACCTTGACTCCTGTAGACAAACGGTATCTTCACCTGAGAACCTCATGGAAACTTCACACTGACCACACTTGGGGGCCAAAAATTTACCATTGGCTTGGAAATAAATAAAAATAAATAAATAAATAAATAAATATATAAATAAATATCTTCTAAATGAAATTGGGGTTTGTTTACATTAACCAGTGTAATAACTTAGTTTTTATGACATTATGGACTAACTCCCTAGCAACCAACTCTTTTCCCTAGCAACCTAATTTTCTGAACTCTACCTCAACTTTGGTAAATGACAGATTCATGTGGGTTGGCTTGTTGCTCAAATGCAACATTATGGAACATTACTTCCCCCATAGCAACCAGACTGTTTGCCATTGCAATGAATTTAGCATAGCTCTATCTCAGCTTAGGAAAATCATAGCGACATGGGGGTTGACTTGTTTCATTCAAAATGACATGGGGAACATTATACGATGTTACTGACACCTCCATAGCAACCAGATTGTTTACCAAAGCTACCAATTTTCCACAACTCGGCTTGGGAAAGTCATAAAGAGATGAAGGTTTGTTTATGCCACTCATTAGGAACATTTTATAAATACTTTTGAAAAGCACTGCTCCATGCCATTAAATGGATTCCAAAGATTTTCCACTTTTGAATGATATAGTATAGTTTACAATTTCAGAATTAAGGCCAATCTCTAGCCCTTTTTTTTCTCTTGTTTTCTTCTAATCAAAATTGAATGATGGAGTAAGAATATGCTCTGTTTTCTGTTCCAGGTGGAAGGAATGGCATCCTGGTTTCCCAATGAGCATCGACTGCAAAGCCCACAAAGACCTTCCTCGAGACATTCAGTTTGACAGTGAGAAAGGAGTCGACTTTGTGCTCAACTACAGTAAAGCGTAAGATCTATTTAGTTTTATTCACGCATCTATTGCCCTTTCTGATACATCTATAAAATCTTTATCTGAGTGCATTTCCTGTTTGCAGATTTGCATTTGTGCCATTTGCATGTGAAAACAAAGCTGCTCTGTTTCTGTGGCATCGAACATTTGCACAGGCTTTAGAAAATGAGGAACTGTTTATTATAAACAAGTGTGAGAGTTATCAGTTATATGTGCGGAATAAAATAAAAGAAATGCTATGGAATCTCAAAATAGAACACATCTCAAAGATTTCATCCAGAAGGCCATGGTTGTGCAATTATGTGCTTTGAGAGGAATTATTTGTTATCAGTTAGCTAAGTCATTTCAAGACATTTATATGAAACATAGTTTAATCTAAGGGAGATTTAACCTGATTGGCAAAAGTATTGCAATTTAAGTTAAAAATAATGTAATTTTTTATTGAATACATACCGGTACATTATATTATCCATTGCCCTTTAACTCTGAACATGTGTGTAACTTAAAATTATTTAATTGTGAATCTCATTTTGAAGAACAAGCCTATTTTCCAGAACTTTATAAAACATCCACAACAAAGCTAAAGATAATGTTCATTTTCAAACCGTTCCAGTGGTGTAAAGTAACTTATTACAAATACTCAAACTATTGTAATTGAGGTGTTTTTCTCAGAAATGTTAATTTAATCAGTAGATTTAAAAATGTATGTATGTATGTTCATTTATGTATGTAATGTATATACATTTCTAGATCTGTACAGTGATTGGCATCTGTCCTGTCCAAGCAATGTCCAAAAATAATATCTATAGCGAATGTCGTCAATTCAATAGAAACAGATGAAAACGATCAGTGACATAAAATGAAAAAAAGCGAAACAGCTCGTTTATTTTCTTTTATCGTTTAAATTATAAGGAAAATATTTAACTATGTAGCAGTTATTCTTTCTCTTGCTCTCTTTTTTATGTTTTGTGTTCTCTTTATCACTCTTTCTCTTTCTTGTTTTCTCTATTTCATTCTTGCTCCTCTCCTTTTTCTCCCTCTCTTTTTTACAGTTTTATTCTCTCCTTTTCTCTTTGCGTTCTTTTTTACTTCTCTCTCTTTCTTAGCTTTCACTCTCTCTATCTCATTCTCCTATATTTCTGTCTTTTGTTCTCTCACTCTTTCTTTCTCTCACTTTCTAATCATTCTGTTTCACTCTCCTTTGTTTTTTTCTCTCTCTCTTTTTCCTCCAGCTCGCTCTCTCTCCTCATGCTGTCTATCTATCTCTTTTCTTTCATGCTCTCCTTTTATTTCCCCTCACTCTTTCTCTCTCTTTTCCCGCTCTTGCTAAATCTATCTGTTTCTTTCTTCTCTTTCTCCATGTAAAAGCATTTCAGTTTTCCATTCAAAACTGGACACTGAGTGTTTCCAACGGGTGCTCTTTTTATTTGCTCATTGTGGGTTACACAGATAAATCCATTGCATTCATCAGTTCACCGTTACACCAAGCATCTTTCACCTTATATGTTTGCACGGTCACACAAATGCAGTGTGAAACTCAAACAACAAATGATCAATCAATAAACGATAATTGAAATCATACAACCACAGAGGCTTTAACATTTACATCAAAGGAAACAAATCAAATAACCTCACTTCACTTAACCAAAGAGTACTAAATCATCTTGAACCTTGCATTTGATCATGTCAGTTGACATGTTACGATCCTTCTAATCAAGCAAGCTGCTCACATGCTTTATACACAATCAAAAAAATCAGTAACTCCACCAACACAGAGCAGGACACCTGGTTAAAACCCACAGCACCTCTGGTGGTCACTTACACACACTCAATCTCTCTCTTTTAATGGCTCTGAGGTGAGCAACATTTTTCATTTGTAGGATATAATTGATCAGTGTGATAATCTCTTCTATTGAGTAGTTTAAGAAGAGCAACTTTCGTATTCGATCCGTATTTCGTATCCGTTTCGTATTTAGAACAGATTCTTTTCTTTGCACTTAATGGTACTTTTACTTGAGTGAGATATTTTTGAACACACCTCCATTAATGTCTAAAACCCTGCCAACAACAGCGAGTACAGATAACACAAAAGTACAGTTTGTGTCCAAAGTGCCCCTTTTCCTCTCTGATGTCATGGAACTTGGCTTTTTACGCTAATTTTACACGTTGGCTACACCTGCAGCCAATGGACTACATTTGAAACCGTTCATTTTACAAATAACATGCAAATTAGGGTGAAAACATGCAACGTTTACTTTTTCATTCAAGAATTCCTGGTTCCTGAATCAAGCCTTGCCTTGAATGACAAGCCTGATGAATGAATGAATGAACTTTGGCTGTTAAATGTTACTGAAATCCCATTTTTAAAAAGAAAAAATCCCAAAACTGAACTAATTTCTAGCTGTGTTTTGTTCCTTAGGATAGAGAATCTCTACGTAAACCAGTTCATGCACATGTTCCAGTCCTCATGGGGAGATTTTGCAGACTTTGAGCGCATCTTTGTGCGGATTAAGAACACCATTTCAGGTTTGAAAAAGCCTAAAACAGATGTTTTTGCCAATACGCTATTGCTTCAAATACACATATAAACATAGAGCTTTAAAGACTGTGCAGTTGAAAGTTTCTGTATTGAATTTTATTGTGCTTAGAGTACGTCATGGAGCACTGGAAGGAGGACTTCATGTTTGGATACCAGTTCTTGAATGGCTGCAATCCAGTAGTCATCCAGAAATGTACAGAACTTCCCGAAAAATTTCCAGTCACACATAAGTTGGTGGAAGACAGTCTGGAGAGGGGTCTGACCCTGGAAGAGGAGCTCAAGGTACGGTATGAATCACACGCGGCCATCCTAGGAATCAGCAAGGTTTTGCAGTTCATTCTATTTATGTTTTTTTTTCTGCAAATGTTTCTTCTCCTAACAGAAAGGAAACATCTTTATTGCTGACTATGAATTGTTGGATGGTGTTACTGCCAATTCTACAGACCCCTGCACTATTCAGTACTTGGCTGCTCCAATTTGCCTGCTGTATAAGAACAGTCAGAACAAAATCATGCCCATTGCCATCCAGGTACAACCTTTTGGCCTTTATGCATCAGGTTAAAAGGTGCCATATTATATAAAAATCATGCTTTTGAAATTCCTTTTAATGTTGTTCCCTGATCATGCATCAAGTTGTATTCAGAATATTTTTTTGCTTTTTGTTGTAACTAGATTACTTTTTTAGAATCGCAGTAATTAAATGCATTATAAATTTCAAAAGGGTAATTAATTATAGTTACTGTCCAAGAAACTGTGTTGCCGCCGCATTACAGAGTTGCTGAGAGAAAGCACATATTTATAATTCGATATTATTAAACAGCTTTGTCTGTGTCAGTCTAGCTTTCAGTCCCACAGGGGGGAGGGTGAGTTAATTAGAGGGGCGCTAATGTTCAAGGAGGGTGGGACTTCTCGTGTTTATTAGAGTGTGGTCAAAGAGAGGAGCTTCTTCAGTCAGCGCTGTGAGGAGGCGCAGCAAGCTTTTAAATCTGCTGTTTGGGGACATTTCGCTTTTGAATGCGACAAAGATGGGGTGATATAAAGTAACTAGTAATCCAACTAATTACAAATAAAGTAATCAAAAGAGTAACTTAATTTCTTTTAAAAGGAGTAATCAGTAATTTAATGACATTTATGAAGTAACTTGCCCAACCCATAATTCCTAGCACCGCCCACTGACAAATCAGAATAATTACTAGTTTTTATTTTTGCATTTATAAAGTTATTAACAGTGCAGTGCTAGGATTGAGTGCTCCAGTACAGTGCTCAGCAAAAATGAGTGCACCCCCTGATTTAACAAGTAGCTCAATGAAAAAAATACTATTTCCAAACTTTCACAAGGCTAAGTTGACACTGGCCTCGACATCTCCGTAAGATTGTTGCACATTTCTTAAATTTATGGATCACTTCTGCTTCAGTATTTTGACTCTAGAAAAAAGAGTCAAAAAGTGCCCTCACTTTTTTGTCTTTTTTTGTCTTTTTTCATTATTTGCCTAAAGAATTATTTTGTGACATTTTTCTTCCATGGGGAGCCATTGTTCACAGCCTGAAGTGGGAAGGGTTTTTCTTTGTTAAGTAATGCCCTTTTCTGCTTTACACCTCTTAATATAATCATTAGACTCTCTTGCGTATAAAAGCCTGTTAATTAAAATTGTATAGTTTTAAGTGTTTTTTCATAAGATTATAATTGTGGTTATAATTGTGGTGTACTCATTTTAGCAACATGGGCTTAAATTAATTTAATTTAAAAATCCTTTTTTTCGTGAACTTTAATGTGTGTGAAAAGTGAGTTGTATAATATATAAAGGCTTGAGAATGGCAGAAAATGGCACCTTTAACCTCAGCAAATTATCTGACTCAATCTAACTCTGTTCTCCACTTCCTCTTCTTTCACACAAGTTAACTCACAACATCTAAATATCGATTTCAAATCATATTAATATGTTGCACATTTAGCAGAAATATTTGATCTGAATATTATGAATTCATTCAAATAGCTGGGTCAAAAACCAGGTGAGGACAATCCCATCTTCCTTCCCACTGATGATCAGAATGACTGGTTGCTGGCCAAAACCTGGGTGAGATCATCAGACTTCCATGTCCATCAGACAGTGACACATCTTCTCAGGACACATCTGATTTCAGAGGTCTTCGGCATAGCTTTGTTTAGACAACTGCCAGCAGTTCACCCTGTTTTTAAGGTGGGGCCTGCTATATCTGTTTTGCATACCACCCAATTCTATAATGTTAGTTAGATGATCTAATTGCATAGTTATTGGATATACAGCTGTGCTCATAAGTTTACACACCCTGGCAAAGAATTTGTTTTTCATAAATATTTTCTAAACAAACCCAAAACTTTTTTCCACTCATAGTTAGTGGTTGGGTGAAACCAGTTATTGTCAAACAACTTTGTTTAGGACAACTTTTTCATTAATGACAGCCTGAAGTCTCTTGAGGTAGTTGTCAATGAGGTTATTTATCTTCTCTGTTGGTAAAGCAGCCCCTTCATCTTGGAAAAAATCCTACAACTCTTGTAATTCTTGGGCTGTTTTGCATGAACTTTATGTTTGAGTTCTCCTCAAAGTGGTTCAATGATATTGAACTCAGGAGACTGAGGTCCACTCCAGAACCTTAATTTTGTTCTGGTGGCCTTGTGTTTTGGATCATTATCGTATTGGAATAACAAGTAACGTCCCATTTGCAGCTTCCGTGCTGATGAGTGCACCCTTTCCTCCAGTATTCTTCGAAAACATCAATTTTTGTCAGTTTTTGGGCATGTTATCAAGCCAAAATCACCAGGGTATGTAAACTTTTTGAAAGTTTGAAAGTTTTTCAATGGCATCCTCTGCTCGTGTAGTTGCTGTTACCACACATCCGCTTCACCATTGCCATTAACACCAAGGCTCGCGAGCAGCTCATCTGTGAGTGTGGACTCTTTGACAAGGTCTGTTAAACTCTTCCTTCACAGTTTGGGTCCTGTTACAAACAAATGATTCATTTGCTTATGTTTTTACACTTTATTAATCAATTAAAAACAAAGAAGAAGACAAAGAATTTTTAGAAAAAGTTTTTACTCACTCCATGTGAAACCAGACCAGATTGATTTGGACCAATTAAGTTAAATTGTATAATTTCCTACGACAATATCTGTCTGACATTGTCTGCGGATGATTCCATGCACCTATTTTCATGCACATTTTGGAATATCGCATATAAAAACCCTGGTTAGAAACATTTTTACACTGAGTAGGATAAACTTTTTAATCTGATAAGAAAAAATGTGCATAAACCATGATGGAAATGCAAATCTCAGCATGCACTTTAAAAAAAGTCACACATTTTGCATTTTTTTCTCGTCAGAACTAAGGTGCAATGGGCCAGTATTAATGGACTAATGAAAATGTTGTTTTGGTCATTCTAAAATTCTGTAGCCAAAGTCTGTCTTAATCTTGGTTCTGGATTATCACCTACCAGAATTTTATTGACCGGTGCGCTCCCAAAAAGCAGTCTCCCGCCTCCAAAATAGATGATATGATTTATAGATGACACATTGCGTCATACGTCTAGATGTCATTTGGCTAGTGGCACTCTAGTTGAGAAATGCTGCTTTTGCTTTTGGTTTTTACATACAACACCCCCTTCTGGATATAAACAATGGATGCACTTTCTGTGAGGCAGAAGAATACCATTCCACAGGCTTAACCTGTTTTGGGGAATTTGAAAGAGTGTATTACTATCCCCCGAGAATGTTTGTCCTCTTTGAGGAAGAATTTGTTTCATATATTCTCTGTGAAGAACAGGAGAGCATCGGGCCGGAGAGTAGAGAGCAACCAAAAGAGCAGCATGCCAAGCTGTGACCCAGCTTAACCCAATTTGGTTTAACTTTAAATAAAACTTTTGGAAATCCCTTTTTATTTGATTGTTACATTTTTAAAAAAGAAGTTATTTCCAAAAGCTCTGTTTGTCGATCTCTTCTCTCGGACCACACTTTCCTGTTCCTCACAGACAACAAGCTTAGGAACTTAACACTGTTTTATCCTCATAATTATCTGTTAGATTCCAGCGAAATCTCTGAGATGCATTAGATTGTTTGGTGTCTTTACGTGTGTCAGGCTAATGGTACAGGCGGAGGTGGCCATATCGAACTAGTGCAGAGGTCAATGAAGACCTTCACCTACAAGTCATTGTGCTTCCCTGAGTACATTAAAGCACGTGGCATGGACAACAAAGAGGAGCTGCCATACTACTTCTATAGAGATGATGGCTGCACAGTCTGGGAGGCTGTGAAAAGGTTTGTCCACCTTAAAACTATGACTTAATTTGGTTCATATACTACTTTTTTTCTTTCAAATTGCATTTGGGATATGTTTAGGAAATACCCGTTTGGTGGGAACTATGACAGTTGTAAGTTGTATTGATCTCATCCTAGTTTTGTGAGAAATGTCATCAACATCTACTATGAAGAGGATGAAACGGTTCAGGCGGATGAAGAGATCCAGGCATTTGTGAAAGATGTTTGCAGCTTTGGAATGCAGGATTTGGATCAGTGTGGTAAATATTATAATAATAATATCTTTAATTTATATAGTGCTTTTCCAGATGCTCACAGACAATTTCATGCATCGTGCCTATGGGCTCCTGCCCACCAGTCACACACACATCCATAAAGGGCAATGCGGGAGCAATGGCTTTCCCCAGGACACAATGGCTGAATGGACATGCAGGGATCGAACCACCAACCTTTTGGTTCTAGGACAACCAACTCCACCAATACGCCACTTGACACCTTTCGTATAATTAATTCACTAATGCTTATATTTACAGAAATATTTAGATCCTGCGAAGGGAACTTTGGAAGCGACTGCAATGTCTGTAGTCATTTTATGGCATAGTATTTTGCTTTGGAGGCCTGTTGGCCCTATGTACTGGTTTCTTCTCATCAGCCACCCTGGAACATGGATAATTTAAAAGCCCTGTAAGGTTATACTTTATTTTTGTTATGGATGCAGTGATCAGTGAGTTTGGTGTCTGTGAGAAAGTGGGCTTGAAGAAGAGCAGGAGAATTTAAGTCAGTATTATTACAGGTTTCCATGCAAAGCTTTTATTGTTTGTGGTGCACACGTCTTATTTCCTTTTTATGATTTTCCCTGCACAATATCTACAATCAGTAGATAACAAGTCACTTTCCCTAGTCAACCTCTGAACCAATCACCATTCTTCTGAGCACTACTCCCCTCTCACCCTTCCATTGATCCAATAGACTACTTTTTTGTGAATCTTTTCCTGGTGAAGCTAGTTACGTGCTGGTCTTTTCCTGTAGACATTTCTCTTCCTGGTTCATGTGTGGTTCACTATTTGTTTACATGCGGTCATGCCACTCTATGAAAGAAAGTCATTGTTTCAGTGTGACTTAGTGGTGAGTGAAGCTAAAAACTGGCGCCATTCAGCCAGCACAGTCAGGTCATTTTATTAGTGACAAATAATGACATTTTTATTTTTCTATGAAGTATATCATTAAAAAAATATGAGATGAGCTGCACTTACAACTTTAAAAGTAACAAAAAGTGTAAGCAATAACTGCAACAACAGTGTAAAAGCCAAGGCAAGGCAAGATGAATAATAAAGTAGAAACAAAGCATAGAATAACAATAGAGTGTGGTCAGCAACAATATAAAAACAAATGGTAAATAATACTGGTCAGTAACAATAGCTGGATGAGTTAAATACATTTAAATAAAATCAAGCATAAAAACAATCATACTAGAGTATAATGATTACAACAGAAAAAAGAAAAAGTTGTTCAGACGTTGGTGCCCAGTCAGATGTATCTCTGGCCTGGATTTACACATGAATAAAGTATTAGCAACCTTGATGTATGCACTAATAGGTTGGTGGAGGTTTCTGTTTAAAATTATATAAATAGTGTCTTGATAAGAGAAATACAACCAACACAGCATTGATAAATGCAAGAGGACTTTACAACGTTTAATGCTTAGAAGCTCTGTTTTTAAATATGGATACATACAGCACAGATCACTGTTCAAAAATTGAGTCAATCTTCACCTAGGTGGGGGATGCTAGGGTCAGCTGATATTGGACAAAATGTGTAGTACTCCACAGTCATGTCCACTCGCAATTTTTGTCACCTGAAATTCATGTTTTGCATTGTGAGAAGGAACGCACAGAGGTGCAGGGAGAACATACTCCACAGAAAAAAGCTTTCCTTCACTACAAATTAGAATTGTGTTTATACCTCAAACCCTGTCCTGTATGATATTGCTGGAAAGTTTCTTTACATTCTAAAAAGTGTACAAATATTGTTAAATAAATGGTGAAAGTCAATTTTGAAACTTTCAAAAATCATTGATAAATGGGGTAAGGTTTATATTACACCTAGTCACGAGGGGCATATTTACCTCATCCTGTCCTGCTTAAAAGCCACCACATTGGAAAATAGGTGCTTTGTTTGAGCTGGACACCTGGATCTCTAGGGGAGATGTATGATGTTGTGTTTCCTCCTCTTCATGGAAGTCGTGAAATTATGTAATTATGTATTTATTTATTTTTCTCATGGACCAGTTCGTATTAATTACATCAGGACAGGAGGGTGTTAAAAAGGGGGTGTCAATGATAGTACATGCAAACACAGAGACAGAAAATTATCTATGCAGGATAACAATGAGGCCATTTATAATACACGGTAGATCACTAATGGGGAGTAGACAGAATCGTACGCGTCACATTACAATCTGATCTGAACAGAGACATACATATTAAATAAATAAGTTAATGAAGTGCCTAAAACAGGAGACCTAATCCATAAGCAGCAAGCTGGGTGTCATATCTACCCATCTGTGGCCCAGGTGTGGTATGAGCTCTACCTCAGGCAAGGCCCCACAGGCCCCGGGTGCAACCGCAGACCCGCTGGGAAGAGTAGGGTGGCCAAGAGACCAGAAGGGGACAGGGGGAGATCACACCAGGCGTGGCGGAACCAGGCCGTCTCAGGGGCCACAGAAGAACCACCAAGGGGGACGCAAGCATCCAGGAAACATATAATAACCATGACATGAGATTGCCTGCTTAGTTTCAGCCCAGTTATCAGGAGATACAAACATGGAACCTACCTTCATATCATTTTGTCCAAAAATCATAACAATTGTCTTAATGTGTTCGGAGAATCATTGGGGCATTTATACTTTTACTATGTCAGCCATTTTGGATTAAGTCATTCAAACTGATGCCTGGAAGCAGTTAAAAAAAATTATATATTTACAGTACCTTTTTTCCCCCCATATACTGTTAAAGTTAAAAAGCGGAGAAAGTAAAATGCCTAAAAATTAACACATACTTTACATTTCTGCAGAATTCCCCAAGAGTTTGCAAACAAAAGAGGAACTGGTGGAGTATCTGACTGTTGTCATCTTTACTGCGTCTGCTCAACATGCCTCTGTCAACTTTGGACAAGTGAGATAATCAAATATTTCCACCAAAACTGAACATAAATAATATACTCAAAGGCTAAGATTTTCTGCAGTATGACTGGTGTTCGTGGATCCCAAATTCACCCCCAACCATGCGGAAACCTCCTCCAACAAAGAAAGGAGAGGTGAATTTGGCATACATTGTGGACAGCCTTCCTGACCGAGGACGCTCATGCTGGCATCTAGGAGCTGTCTGGGCCCTCAGTCAGTTTCAGGAAAACGAGGTCTGAAATGAGAGATTTGATTCGCTGAGCTGTTTGAATAATTTCATTGAAGGATGTTATCTCTGCAGTTGTTTCTAGGGATGTATCCAGATGAGCACTTCATTGAAAAACCAGTCAAAGAGGCGATGGTGAAATTCCGGAAGAAACTCGTCGAAATCAGCAAAGCAATCAAGAGCAGGAATGAAGGGAAGAAACTGCCGTACTACTATCTGTCCCCAGACCGGATCCCAAACAGTGTAGCGGTCTGATTTTGTGATGGGATCAGAAATACTGTTTTCGCTGCATTTTATGTCTTAAGGAATGAAAAAAATAAGCTTTACAAGCTTAATTCTTCTAATTTATATCTTTTGACTTTTGTAGAAATCAAACAGGAAGTTTAATTTTAAATAATTACAACGTGAACCAAAGTTTAATTTTTGCAATGCATTGATAAGAATTTTTATTACATTTTTATAAATTATTAAATGAAAATTTTTATAAAAATCTGTTTTATAAGAATTTTTATAAATCGTTAAATGAAAGCATGTGTAATTTTTTTATCCAGCAATCACATACAATAATCACCTACAATTAAAAAACAAAAAAAAATAAAAAAAATAAATGGTTTGTGCCAGTTTGTATTGTGTTATTTTCTATTATAGCTATTTTAGTGTCAAACTAAAAAGAACTAAACAAAATTAGCATTTCCAGAAGACAATATGTCAGTGCTGGTAGCTGGCACTGCTGCTATTGTTGCATACTACAAACAAACGTAATTACAATGTGATGTAATTCCTATAATTTAACTCCCATCAGCACCCTCTATGCCACATTTGATGAATGTTCTAATGTTCTAATTTATCATTTTGAATTTTGTAAAAAAAAAAAAAAAAAAAAAGTTTAATGTTTGTAATGTTTTGGAATTTTACATATTTATGTTCCATTACACTAGGCCACCATTTTTGAGGCGCCCCAAGTGCATGACTGGTGCTATTGGTTTGATAAAATGTCTCCTCATATCAAGGACTCTGATTATGTCATCAACAGGTTTAATGATACTCAAAGTTGTAAAACTAAAAAGAAACACAAAAAATGTAAAACCATATTTTTATAACTAGATGTAACACTAATGAAGGTGTAGCGGCCATTTTGTTTGTATTCTTAGTTTCCACCAAGAGTCACACTTGAATTGTTTTGGGGGGTAAATATTTACATAAGTCACTCCTCCCACTTTGTTCACATAAAGCCACTCGTGAGATTCCATATCTGGACGTTTAATCTTCCTCAACGTGTTCAAACTAATTAACTACACAATTACTCAAAGGTGTTAGGTGAACATATAAAACAGAAACATGCTGACAATGCAACCATAAACTTGAATGAGACTTGAATAGAATGAGATCTGTGCGCACCTTATTTTGCTAATTTGTACTGTAACTGTGTCAATAAACTTTATTCAAAATACCTCTACTTTAGCTGTAGTACAAAATGTCTCAAACAAACCATTCCAATGAAAGTTAAGGCAAAACTTACTGTTAACTGTTAAAGTTACCCCATTTAAAAACTTTCCCAATTTAATATCCCATAAGACTGATGGAGTTTGAAGTTGAACAGCTAAAATCTCTAGGAAGTATTACACGAGTAGAAGAAGCTTTTGCAAAATTACAGACTTCCTGTCGAATTTGGAAACATGGCTCAAATTACTTATATTTAAGTCTTGGCACCCTACACGTGTAACAAATTTTAATGACAAATGTTTAGCTTACCTTTAAATGAAATGCGTAATATCGTAGCGGACTTACCACTATCAACACATCATGAGAAAAATCATTTACCTGCCAATGAAAGTCCTTGTTTATAATGTGCACATGTGCACCTGTCATGGCAGTCTCCTATCCATCTCGAAAATTGCCTCATATCAGCCCAATGACAGTATAGGTGGTGTCCCGCCGTCCATATTTTTTTACAGTCTATGGTTTATACGCTCATAAATGCTTTGAAAGCCGCAAAAAATAATACTCTGAGCTCTGAAAATACTCTGAAACTCTTCTACTGTATAGATAACAATAGAAAATCATTAAATCATTCTGCAGCTTTCCACAGGGGGGCGATCACGACGCTTTAACATCTCTCAGCCAGACACCTTTGGATCAGACTTGGTGTGGACTCTGACAGACATGACTGATTCAAAACACTTTATTAAAAAGGTTGAAAAAGTTCTGTCTCAAGAACAGAATGCAAAATGTATTAAAAGTAAAACACTTCATGTGAAATTCTTCGCATGTTTCAATGACCAAATGCGATGAAAATCGTACACATTTGTGGAGTTTTCTAGATGACATTTGTGACAGTTTTATAGATGAGTGTAAACGTCTAGCGAAGACGCATGAGAATGTCTGAGAGGCTGCTCTCAGATCAGCGGGACCGGGTCTCGCCCGGTCAGGTGACTGGAATCAGCTGATTCTCTGCAGAACATGGCGGATCTCAACATACTGATCTGAAGTCAACTAATAATGGACCAAATGACTGTCATAAGCTGCCTATGACTTCTTCAACACCCGGGTGATGAGAATTTAAGAAGAAAGAAATTATTACGGGGGAAACATCGCACAGAAGGTAAATGACAGTTGTGGAAATTAAACAGCAGAGATTCAGGCTGCTAGCATCAGAGCTAACTTTAGCTGACAGCAGGTTTACAAATTATATCTAACGATATGCATTAAACGAACCTGTTTATTTACTCCTGGCTTTGAGCAGGGTTAAGGACTTGCAGATCTCGTCAAAAAGTTTTGGGTACGGACGATAAACCCATAAAGCAGATGATCAAAAGCACATAATGATCTTTGAATAGCTTATAATATATTCTTATCTCTGATTAAATGACCGAGTAGAATCTAGATTTTAGATTTTTTTTTAAATAGTTTTGAACGTTTTTTAATTTATAATATGTAATGTTGTATTTTTGAATTATAGACTTTCTTAATAATTATAATATGGTGTAATGAGCCGACAATATTGCATGCAACAATTTTCCGGCCATACTCGTGAAAGATAAATGTATTTGATGTACTCTTTCTAGCATAATCCTTTACTGGTATTGGTCATGTCTAATAACGTTTTACTACTCTTTAAAATTGACCCTAACTGCCCATTTTTTGTCTATTTATGAGATACTAATGATAAGAAAATGTTGGCAAATTTTGAGCCGTTTGTAAAGTCATCTTCCAAACAGCAAGCTTCAGTCGCATGTTGATTGATTCTTCAGCACAAACTGTTCACTGGTGTGATTGGCTAGCATTATCTGAAAAGAGACTAAATGGTGGTCAGCCAACACGTTTCTTCTATTTACTGGTTATGAACTGGAAGAGAATGAGGGTTTCCCTGAGGTGGAAAGCAAATTGCATCCTTATCAAGTGCCTCAAACGAAGACACATCCTCAATTTCCCTTTAAAATAACCAGTTTGTTCTGCTTGCACAATGCAGTATCAAGGTATGCAGATTCCAGGAGAATTTATTATTAATGTGAGATGGATTTATTTGCCTTTGTCATAGCTACTACTACTACTACTACTACTGCTGAGATATACAATATGAAACATATCTTATTCCCTCCCCCTTTTTTTTGATTCTCACTGCAGTCAAAGTCTGGCTGTTTAATTATCTGATAAGAGAATAAATGGTCGGGCAAATGTATACGTTTTAACTACTGGCTGATTATGAACTGGAAGAGCACGAGGTGGGAAGCAAATAAGAGCCTTATTATGCACCCTGTAACCAACACAAGTAGGAATGCATATTTTTTTTTTGTCTGAAAATAGCATTATCGGTTTATGCCAAAATGTAAGAAAGCGCCGGAAATAAAAGCAGAAACTGTCGCCATGCCTCTCCCATCCTCCCGTTTTGTTCACGCTGTCGTTACGCATCAAACATGGAGTATGCCGCCTAATTTGGAAGCCCTTCAAAGTTTCAGATGAGGACAGCTAAGCTGCAGTGTTTTTGCAATTATTTTTCTTCTGTTTGTGCTCTGTTGTTTGGTACAGTTATTTAAAATGGAAGTAAACAAGCAGCTAGCAGCTATTTCTTTGCACAATTTTGTTACAGAAAGAAATTGTATTTATTTTTGTTATTGTTAAACAGCCTTTTTACTGTTATTTATTATCAATAAAAGTTTGATGGCTTAATTAATTTATAGTTTTTTAATACAAACAAAAATATTTGAAACGTGTTTCTGAGCCATTTTCGGTTTCGATATCGGTTTTCGGCCAAGTGCATCCAAAATTTTCGCTTTCTTTTTCGCCCCAGAATTTTCATTTCGGTGCATTCCTAAACCCAAGGCAATAAGTGTTTTATTTGCACACGGCAATACCAAGGTATAAAGATTCCAGGAGATTTTATTATCAGTGTGAAATGGCTTAATTAGGGCTCGGGCACTGAAGGTGCAAAAAACCCTATTGTAATTGCTCAGAGTTTTAATGTTTTGTGCCTTTGGTGCATTTTTAAGGGTCTAAATGTGCTCGAGCATTAAATTTTGGTGAACACACAACAAATCTGGTAAAAACTTATGTCTGATTGGGGGTTTGAAATTTAGTTTAGCTTTTAGTGCGCGGTACTAAGACTTGACTTTAAGTATAACTTGGATCACGCTTCCGAAATTGTCAGAAAGTCGACCCTTCCACAAAAACCTCTAAAAGTGACCACTTCTGCTTGTCATTGTTTAACATGACTTTTAACCCTTCTAGAGATGTGTAAAGTCAAATAGAATATTGAATTGGGAAGCTTTTTTGACTTTGTTAAACTGTGTGTGCGGCGGCCATTGATAGAAATTTTGCCATGAACAGAAAGTTGTTTATCACTCAGCCAAGGAATGCCTGATCGGGTTCAAACTTGCCATGCGTGTTAAGAGTCCACATCTGAATGATTGTAAATAGCAATGTACAGTGTCAGTTATAGCACCACCTAGTGGCAACATGAATTATCCAATTTTCTGCCGTTTTTTACTGCTATTTCAGACTGTTTGCCAGTGAGAAGATGAGAACATGACTTTAAACATGTAGCATATGTGAAGGATCAAGCACTTTAATGTTGTTAATGAATCTACTTGCTCCACCTTGAACAGGCTGATCCAGGATGGCTAATATAACAGAGAATGGCCCCAGTAATCACAATCGGGAGGGTGATAGGGTTTGGGAGAGACCCTGGACATTGGAAGAGATGCAGAAGTCCAGCACAAACTGGTCACTGGCTGCAGATTCAGGGGTACGTTTTCATATTTCAACTTCATGCACTCAGTTACTCTCAGACAGGTGTATGTTTTATCGAAACTCTTTCTGTGCAGCTCTTTTTGTTCCTGCGAGACTTCTCTCAGAGAATGTTGTCCAAAACGCATGAGATTGAGAAGCAGCTGGATGGTCTGATCCAGGAGACTAAAGCCACCGACAGCCAACTTCACACTGTGTTTAATGACTTCCTCATGCTTTCCAACACGCAATTCATCGAAAACGTGTGTAAATCTGAAATGGGTAATTTCTTAACCACTTGTTTGGTGCATATGAAATGTTTGTTTGTCTATTATTAGAGAGTATATGATGAAGAGGTGGAAGACCCTGCACCAAAGCCTGAAGCCGCAGAGAGACCAATGGAACAGGTAGTAATCGCCTACGAGTTTCTAATGGGACATTTTTAGTGATGGTTTTTCAAGACTTTATTGCATTTGCAAAGGAGAAGACCAGAGAACAGAAGGAAGCAGAACTTATTCCCAAAATCCAAAAAGCTGTCAACTATGGTCTGAAGGTCCTGGAAACTGCTTTTGAACAGCTTGACATTAAAGCTGGAAACTCAGAGTCTGAGGACGAGGAGGTGGCGGAAAAAGTTGAACCAATTTTGGAGCCAAAGGTAAATCATCAATAAGCAGCTCTTAGACAACACACAAAGGCATCTTGAGCTATGTTTACATCCAAAGATATGAATTAAATATATGCGCAAAACTGGAATATGACATAAAATATTTGCAAATAAAGCATCGTTTACATCCAACAACTCCAAAAGAACAAAATCGTCACTTCCTGATAAACTGACACCAAACATCAAAAGAAAAATGAAAGTTGCAGCGTAAAAGAAGGCATTTTTTGTATACAATAGCTTACTTATGTCTTAGAACATGTAGAAAAAAAACACAATATTCACAGACATGTCCTATTGCTTTTGGAGGCTGGAGACTGCTCTTTGTGAATGCAGCCGGTCAAGACAATTCTGTGAGGTAATGACCCCAAACTACTTTGGTGACAGACTTGGCTAAGAATTTTTTACAATGACAAAAACAACATTTCAGATGCATTGAAATCAGTTCCTTGGTTAGTCCATTTATGCCGCCCGACCATGTGACCATTGTTTTTTTTGTTGTGCATGCTGGGACTTACCGTATTTTTCCCCGTATAAGACGCACCCAATTTTAAATGAGGAAGATCTAGAAAAAAAGGATTCTGAACCAAATACTGTAGTAAAATATTTTATATCAACTGTGTAAAAGTTAACAGCAGTTTTAAGAACAATTATATGCCAAACATTTAACATGAACAGTCAGTAAACAGTAAAAGTAACAAAAAAAAGGTTGTAATGTTTCATACCTGCTCCTTACCATCCGCGCTATGGTAGGATCGACGAGCAGAGATGGGGGATGATGTCAGCGCGCACCGACGGCTCCGGAATGTGATGGGAATTTTTCTATATAATACTACCATCTAGGGGTCATTAAGAGAAATGTAATTTGAGAAACTTTTAAGAGCACACGTCATACTTTAGTCCCGCCCTTCTTTCGGCACTTGTCTATTTGAGAGGCTCGAGATTCTTTTCCAATGCGGATAACACGTGTGTTGGAAATGCGTTGAGACTGCTAAATCTTTACAATAAATGAAAAATTAAAACTCTGTTATGTGAGCCTTACCAGAAACACAGCAGCTTATAGTGTGAACTCGCCGCATATCTGTTGCTGGAAAATGGAAATTTTTTATAGACACCGATGATGTGTGGGAAAGTGCATAAACAACCCGTACCCAACCAGCATTTTCAACTAAGCTCCTGCAACTTGGACTGCAGAGAAAAAAGAAAATATTGTACCCAATTCGTGCCTTTAGCCCAGTTTTGTATTAAATGCTGAGCGTTGAATATCTCCCCACTGTAAAAGTTGTTTCAAAAACAAAAAACATAAATTATGCTCTGTCAATGAGTTTTGTTGGTAATTTTCATGTGGTATTTATGGGGCGGCAAGTGGCGTATTGGTGGAGTTGGCCGTCCTAGAACCAGAAGGTTGGCGGTTCGATATTTGGCAGGTCTGCCGTTTTGACCTTGGGCAAGCTGCTACTTTGCCCTGTATGGATGTGTGTATGGATGGGTGGGTTTGGTGGTGGACAGGAGACTGTAGGCACAGAATGGTAACCACTTTCTGTCATTTTTCTGCATCTTTGAGAGTCTGGAAAAAGGACTATATAAATTAAAGGCATCAATGTTTTTTTTTTTACATTGATGTTAAGTTTCACCTAACTGTTTTATTAATTAATTTTTGTCAGGATCTATATGCTGACAGACCCCTTCCATATTTGATTGGTTCCCGGGCATTTATGGATCAGGATGACATTGGTCTGGGAGATCTGTCCAGCGATGGTGAGTTCTGCATTTAATGTGTGATCATTTTTTATTTTTTACCAAAGGCTACATGTAACTTCTGTCTGTTTTCTGCTTCTCATAGATATGTCTATTGGTAGTGACAGAGAGAGCATTATTGAGGGTGAAACCGATGAAGGAGATGAGGTGAGACGTTTACCTTGAACTGAAAGAATAATTCCAAAGTGATAAAAGCGGGTTCATAAAAAGTGACACAATCTAATACTGGGTAAATTTATTAATTCTTTTTTTTCTCAGTGATTTGCCAGCCTTTGTGTTATTGGCCATTTACAACAGCTGAGAAATACTGTTCTTCATCTTTAATCCACAATTATATTTGAGACAAATAAAGACTTTAATTATTTGACTTTGTGTATAGTACAGCATACAAGTTTCACTTTTTTAAATATATTGTCTTTCTCTCAATATTTACATGGCACATACTTGTAATTGACTCAAAAATAGCTCAGCGTATGGGTTTGTCAAGTATTCACATTGTGCAAATTAAACTTTTGGTTGTGATGTACATTGTTTTAAATTCCAGACTGACCCAGATGAATATTCAGACCATGATCAAGAGCCCCATGGAATTTTAAAGAAGGTAAGAATTAATTCCAGCTACAAGCTCTTTGCAAACTCTTGATGGTCCATTCCTGATCAACCGGCAACAGTCAAAGCTCAGACGAGGTCATTGGTTTCCTATTTGTAACCTCTAGATTTATAGCTGGATCTCCAATATCTACACTATACTAAATATACTTTACTAAAAGCTAAATACTTTTAACCAACTTTTTTCTTTTTTCAACAATCTAAAGAAATGTATTCTTTTATAATCACAACCAAATAGATCTTTGAATCCATTTACAACATTCCTGTTCAGCCAACTTTCATAAAAATCACTTATCACAATTGACCGGGTGCCTTTAATTTAGTTGTGTGTATATATATATATATATATATATATATATATATAGTCAGTAAACAGTAAAAGTAACAAAAAAGGCTGTAATGTTTCATACCTGCTCCTTACGATTTGTGCTATGGTAGGATCGACGAGCAGAGATGGGTGATGATGTCAGTGCGCACCGACGGCTCCGGAGTGTGATGGGAATTTTCCTATATAATACTACCATCTAGTGGTCATTTAGAGAAATGTAATTTGAGAAACTTTTAAGAGCACACGTCATACTTCAGTCCCGCCTTTCCTCGAGGTTCTTTTCCAATGCTGATAACATGTGTGTAGGAAATCCGTTGAGACTGCTAAATCTTTGCAATAAATAGCCGCATTTGCTATGTTCTCTCTCAAACAGTCTCCAGTGTTTATTATCAATTGAGAAGGTATATTTTTACCATAACAGGAGCTATGCCAAAGCCGCGGCCTCTCTTACGCCTCTCCTACGGCCATGACCGCCCTCGGCTCTGCGGCGCTCTGCATTCGCCGTATAAGACGCACCAACTTTTCCCCCTCAGTTTTGGGGAAGAAAAAGTGCGTCTTATACTGCGAAAAATACTGTATTTATTCTGGGTCAGTAATCAGCACAAACTTTTACTGTGTGCATATCTGGCAAGTCTCATCAACCTATGCTCATTTAGGGAAGAATAATGATTTCTATATCAAATCAAATCAAAATCAAATCACTTTTATTGTCACATCATCAGCAGCACGTGTTCTGTGATGAGTGAAAAGCTTTTGTGCTGGCTCCAGACAGTGCAAAAAACAGACAGTGCAAAAATACACAACATGCAACAACATACTCCCAAAGGGAAACAAAACAGTGTACAATTGCAATGTTGACAGCAATACATATAAGACAATGAATATGTGAATACGTGTTCCCGAAGTTGTAGGCAGTATTGTTACGAGTATGGATTAATTAAAGTGCAGTGCACTTTATCTTGATTATAACAAAAGTAAAGATGAAACTTGTGTGGTAGAATTTTAACCTGTTGAAAATCTCTATTGAATAAGGCCTCTATCAATTTCTTCTAAAAGAAAAAGTTTATTGAAGCTTTGCAATGCCTTCCTATGTTCCTAGACCAGTTGCAAGCCTCTTAAAGTTCTAGTCAAGAAGAAACCATACATTTTGTGTGTTTCGTAGTTTCTTGTGGGGGGTTGTGTTCACTTTGGAGCATTCTTTTGGTGACTTTACAAGACCTTAGTTCAAAAAGAATGAAACTACATAGATTTCCTTTAGCTTTCATTTAAAACAGCCACAATGTTTATGTAATGCAGTTGTATGTTTTATTTTAGTCTCACAACTCTTCTCTCGTTCACAGAAACCGTCCATTGTTGGCGATGAAGCCAGTGAAGAGAATAAAGAGGATGATAACAACTCTGACATATTTGGAGGCTCTAATGAAGATGAAGAGGATCTCCAAAAGGTCATTAGATTTTATCTGGGCATATGACCTTGGATATGTTTAGGCTGAGTTCTCTCATTTACACGTACCTCTATGCCTACGCCTGCATGATTATAGCAACGATTTTGAGAAATTGCAGAAACTGCCCGAAATCGTGGGCAAATCTCTGCTCGTGCATGTGAGTATCATTCTCACAGTGTTAACTACCAAAGATAAGATATAACAGAGTCGCCGTCACATTTCTTGGTCCGTTTTGAACCAAGAAATTAGAAAAATTTAGTCATTTTTGAATTATTGCTAGTCTTGCACACACAATGGTAGCTGTTTTCAAACGTGGGAAAAAATTGTGTGTGATTTTTGTAGCACAGTGTGAAATGAAGCAAAAATGTACCACAAAGTTTCCTGTCTGTTATATTTTTTAGGAGTCTGGCCTACCATCTTTTGCGGATGAGCTTGCAGCTAGAATCAAGGGAGAGATGCTGAACAGCCAGGAAGCGGAACGCACATGTATAGTTTCTGAAATTTTATACATTTTATACTCATTCATCTCAGTTTCTCACTTTTTGCTTATATTTCTTCTAAAGCATTGTCGTCGGGTGTATCCAGCATAAAGAAGAAAAGTAAATCAAAGACAGAGCTACAGCCCCAGAGTACGACTCATTTATGTTCATTTCTGAGCCTTGCTTATGAAATGCTTATGAAATTTAATTTAATTAAAAACTATTTTAGTTGCACTGTCCACAATTTACTGAATCACAAATGTGGGTACCCGCTGTTCGATATTTTAAATGTAAATTAAACCTGCAGACAGTGATCAAAAGGCTCTCACACACCAGGCGCTATGGCCTTGGGGCCAATTTTTTGCACTTATATTGGTAAAATGAAATTATAAAAACCACAAAATAAAGTATCATAAATTATTTTATTATTGTACTAAACAACATTCTTATCTCAAAGTTCAATTTTTTTTTCAAAGTTCACTTGTCAATGTTAAAGGCTGCATTTACTGTGGCCACCTGGTGGCGCTATAACTGATACTGTAGGTTGCTATATCAATGTGTTCAGGCTTGGTCTCTTAACACATGTGCCAAGATTGATCCCAATCAGACATTGTATGGCAGAGTTATAACTACTCCATTATACTGTTGTTATGATTTCATGTTTCAGCTCTGCAAACAAAGTTTGACGAAAACAAAAAGCTTTGCCATTTAACATCCCGTACACCTTAGGATAAGAATGATGGAGTTATGAGATGAATGGATCAGATCTCTAGGAGAAGTTAATCATAGTATGACGTTCAAAAGCACCAAATTTTTTTGGGTGGGCAAATTGGGTGTGTCTTTCTGATCGAGATCAAACTTGCCATAAGACTCGATGTGTGAACACATCTTTATAACTATGGCGCAAGTGATGATTGATTAACAACTTAGTCATAAAGCATAATGTAAAGCAAATTGCCCAAGGGGCGATGGTGCCTGAGCTGCTCAAGCCCTTAGATCACTGCTTGCAGCTTTAAGTGTTTTTTAAACAATGGGTTACATTTTGTCTCATTTATTTTTCGACATCATGGCTTGAAAGTACAGGGAAACAAATAACACATAATCATTATTTGGTTTTTCTTGTAGAAAACACGAACTGTTTGGGTACAAAATACATTTTCATATTTGTATTTGTAAACAATTGTTCAATCTAGCCACAGGGGTTGCAAGCCAGTGACTTCTGTGCCGGTCCCAAGCCCGGATAAATAGAGAGGGTTGCGTCAGGAAGGGCATCCGGCGTAAAAAATGCCAAAAACCAAATATGCGAGTCACCAAATCGATTTCCATACCGGATCGGTCGAGGCCCGGGTTAACAACGACCGCCTCCGGTGCTGTTGACTTACAGGGTGCCGGTGGAAATTGGACTACTGTTTGTCGAAGAAGGAGAGGAGGGAGAAGGATTCGTCGACAGAAAGAGAAGAGGAAAGGCAGGAGTGTAGATCTGAGAATAGGGACTCTTAACGTTGGTACAATGACAGGGAAGGGTAGGGAGCTGGCGGACATGATGGAGAGAAGGAAGGTAGATATTCTGTGCGTGCAGGAGACCAGGTGGAAGGGTAGCAAAGCGCGTAGTATTGGAGGGGGATACAAACTGTTTTACTATGGTGTGGATAGGAAGAGAAATGGGGTAGGAGTGATCCTGAAGGAGGAGTTTGTGAGGAATGTTTTAGAGGTGAAAAGAGTGTCAGACAGGGTGATCAGTTTGAAGTTAGAAATTGAAGGGGTGATGTTGAATGTAGTGAGTGGTTATGCTCCACAAGTAGGCTGTAAGTTGGAAGAGAAGGAGAGATTTTGGAGTGAGTTGGATGAGGTGATTGAGAGTGTTCCCAGAGGGGAGAGAGTAGTAGTGGGAGCAGATTTCAACGGGCATGTTGGCGAGGGCAACAGAGGTGATGAGGAGGTGATGGGCAGGTTCGGTGTTAAGGAAAGGAACCTAGAAGGACAGATGGTGGTGGACTTTGCCAAGAGGATGGAAATGGCTGTAGTTAATACTTATTTCCAGAAGAGGGAGGAACATAGAGTTACCTACAAGAGTGGAGGTAGGAGTACGCAGGTAGACTACATCCTTTGTAGACGAGCCAATCTGAGAGAGGTCAGAGACTGTAAAGGAGTGGTAGGAGAGAGTGTAGCCAGACAGCATCGGATGGTGATGTGTAGGATGTTTCTGGTGGTCAAGAAGAAGAGAAGAGGAAAGATTGAAAAGAAGACCAAGTGGTGGAAGTTGAAAAGGAAGAAGATTGTGAAGAATTCAGACAGAAGCTGAGACAGGCTTTGGGTGGTCAGGAAGAGCTTCCGGATGACTGGGAAACTACAGCAGAGTTGATCAGGGAGACAGGAAGAACGGTGCTAGGTGTGTCAGCTGGAAGGAGGAAAGAAGATAAAGAAACATGGTGGTGGTGGAAGTACAGGACATCATCCAGAGGAAGAGGCTAGCTAAAAAGAAGTGGGACATTGAAAGGACTGAAGAAAGTAGACAGGACTACAAGGAATGGCAGCGCAGAGTGAAGAGGGAGGTGGCAAAGGCCAAACAGAAAGCATATGATGAGTTGTGTGCCAGGTTAGACACGAGGGAAGGCGAGAAGGAAT
>SRMA01027156.1:117198-154504 GCA_007224835.1 Danionella cerebrum | reverse complement strand
GAGTTCCTGTCTAGGTTATTCAACAGGATTTTAGAGAGTGAGAAGATGCCTGAGGAATGGAGGAGAAGTGTCCTAGTACCAATCTTTAAGAACAAGGGTGATGTGCAGAGTTGTAACAACTACAGAGGCATAAAGTTGATGAGCCACACAATGAAACTTTGGGAAAGAGTAGTGGAAGCTAGGCTAAGAAGAGAAGTGGATATTTGTGAGCAGCAGTATGGCTTCATGCCCAGGAAGAGCACTACTGATGCAATTTTTGCTCTGAGATTGTTAATGGAGAAGTACAGAGATGGTCAGAAGGAGCTGCACTGCGTCTTTGTGGATTTAGAAAAAGCGTATGACAGGGTGCCGAGAGAGGAGCTATGGTCCTGTATGAGGAGGTCAGGAGTGGCAGAGAAGTACGTCAGAATAGTTCAGGATATGTATGAGAGAAGTAAGACAGCAGTGAGATGTGCTGTAGGTCAGACAAAGGAGTTCAAAGTGGAGGTGGGGCTACATCAAGGATCAGCTTTGAGTCCCTTCTTATTTGCTATGGTGATGGACAGGTTGACAGATGAGGTCAGACAGGAATCTCCGTGGACAATGATGTTTGCAGATGACATTGTGATTTGTAGTGAGAGCAGAGAGCAGGTGGAGGAAAACCTGGAAAGTTGGAGGTCAGCTCTAGAAAGAAGAGGAATGAAAGTCAGTCGCAGCAAGACAGAATACATGTGTTTGAACGAGAGGGAGGGAAATAGAACAGTGAGGTTACAGGGGGCTGAGGTCAAGAAGGTGCAGGAGTTTAGGTATTTGGGGTCAACAGTCCAGTGTGACGGGGAGTGTGGAAAAGAGGTGAAGAGACGAGTGCAGGCAGGTTGGAGTGGGTGGAGAAAAGTGTCAGGGGTGTTGTGTGACAGAAGAGTGTCAGCAAGAATCAAAGGAAAGGTGTACAGAACAGTAGTGAGACCAGCTATGATGTATGGGTTGGAGACTGTGGCAGAGATGGAAGTAGCAGAGATGAGGATGTTGAGGTTCAGTTTAGGAGTGACGAGGATGGACAAGATTAGGAATGAGCACATCAGAGGGACAGCTCAGGTTGGTTGTTTTGGAGACAAAGTCAGAGAGGCCAGGTTGAGATGGTTTGGACATGTGCAGAGGAGGGATAGTGGTTATATTGGTAGAAGGATGTTGGAGATGGAGATGCCAGGCAAGAGGTCAAGAGGAAGACCAAAGAGAAGATATATGGATGTGCTGAAAGAGGACATGAAGGTAGTTGGTGCAAGAGTAGAGAATACTGAGGACAGAGTTAGGTGGAAAAGGATGATTCGCTGTGGCGACCCCTAAACTGGGAACAGCCGAAAGGAAAGAAGAAGATTTGTAAACAATTGTTCATTTTTTTCAAAAACTTTTTTTACAATTTTTAAAAATTAAATAGCAAACCATAACATTTTAGAAACACAATAGAGATACCACAAAATATTTTTATTGTGCTGAAGAGGGAATTTCACGACAACATGAATTGCAAAGGTCACAAGATCAAAACTTTCAAGTTAAAATATTAAAGAAAACAATTAAATACTTCAACCTGTTAATGGTCTTCATTTAGCACCGCTTAGTTCAAAACAATGCAAAACACACTCTTTTTGGTCTCTTTTTTTTGCTTTAGTTGTTTGAATAAAACTCACTCTTTCGATGTGCTATCATGTAGATGCAGTTATCGATAAAATCTTTCCATCATGCTGAATCCTCTTTCACAATACAATGCGTCCTATGAACACAAAAAAGATCAAGATACAGTATAAAAATGGTATTTCACGACCAAAGTAAACTATGCGATTATTAATACCGTCACCGGTACTCGACTTTCTGCCAAAGGATTGAAACGCTTCCATGATAAGGTTTTGGAATTGCATCTTGAAATCAAAGGTGTATGGTTTCCTTCATCGCGCATCCCAGAATTCCCAAAAATATCTTCTTTTGAAAAATGGTCACCACAGACAATTTCCTTTGATTACGAGAAGTATCTTGTAGGCCAACAGCTTGAAAATGCAAACAATACTTTCATTTCAAAACAGGAAGTGCCAATATGATTGATAATTAACCTTTTTATTGTTTAAAATAAAGCAAATAGTACAGGTTCTAGTTTTTTGAATAGGCTCAGAACCCTGCTGTTAGTGCAAGAAAGTCCAAATTTACAAGAAAAAAACACAAATTTTTACAATATGTTACACATGTACAATCCTCAAAATCATTTGTTAAATGTTTTTTGAAACTATCTTCTGCTTGATAAAACTTTGAAAGAAGTGGATTGATATTTTTTCTTTTGATTCAGTTGAGGAGGATGAGATGTTCAGACCTTCAGAGATGGAAAATGAGGAGTTTTCTCCATTCGGTGCGAAGAGTGGTCTCTTCAGTGGAGGAAAAGGCTTGTTTGATGATGAAGATGAGGTAGGTCTGATGGAATTAATTTACAATGTTAAACTCTGTGCCAATTCTTAAACAAGTATTAAAAGAAATACACCCCCCCCCCCCATAAATTAGCTTTGTTTGGTTATGAATAAAGTTTTAATATTGAAACGGAACTGAACAGACATTTTTTTTATAGTCGATGAATTCTTTGTTCTTCAGGGAGATCTATTTTCTGAAGCACCTAAACAGAAGCCTGCAGAAAAGGACACAACAGCAACACAAGCCAGAGGTAAGTGGCAGCTTCGTTTTAGTCACAATTCACATCAATTTTTAACATGTTTATTGTTATTCTCTAGTGGCAACCTAATTTCCAAGCACTAGATTGCATCTGTTCTGAGCTGAGTGCTGTCTTCTATAAACTAGCTTAGTAAAAAAATCTACCCTGAGCCTTATTGAGCTCTAAATCTGAACCTAAACCCCACTTTACCCCAAAAAACACTAATAGATAACAATGAACATTGTCCACTTCAATTAGTGTAAATATTAATTAAAAAAATATTTTTAGGTGAAAAAATGTGGATAACTAAATTGAGTGAACAGTTCACAGTTAAAATAAACCAAGCAAATTGTGTGCAATGTTGAAAGGAGCTTGAGTAACGCATTTAGATACACCAATTTGCTTTGAAATCTTAGCTGGGATGGAACTTGTTGATGTCCGTTCCTAACAAATGAATGCGCAACAAATAAAGCTCACTCTTGCTATGTGCTATTGTGTAGATGCATTTTTGAAACTTGCTGAATCCTTTGTTTGGTTGTGACTCTTTTGGTATTCCGTACCACAACTCAACGCGTCCAGAACACAAATTTTGAAATTGGTTTTAAGATACAGTATAATAATGGTATTTCGAGAAGAACACTGAAGGTAAACTCCAATCTAATCAATATTTAACTAATTTTAACACATTCACAAAAGCCCTCACTGATTGGATAATTTATCGTGCATAATAACACCTTGTGACACATTTGCGACTTTCATTTCGAAACAGGAAGTGCCAATATGACTGGTAATTAACCTTTTTATTGTTTAAAATAAAGTAAATGGTACAGGTTATAGTTTTCGTATACCGACGTGTTATTATCGATAAAAAGTAGGGGTGTAACGGTTCACGGGGATGTATTGAACCGTTTCGGTACGGCCTGTTCGGTTCGGTACACTTGCGTACCGTTTCGGTATTCTGTATTTTTATAATAATTTAAGTTTATTATTAGCGCGATATTAAGCGCAGTGGAACAATGTTCCATGGCGAGTTTCCGCACGGACGCTATTGAGTGACGAGCACGAGCGCGAGTAGGAAAATGGAATCATATCAAAAGCGAAAGGGAAGCCAGAGCTTGAAGACCCTCCCACCTCACTACACTCTCCTGTTTTGGAACACGTTGGCTTCTCTGTTAAAATACATAACGGGGATAGACAAGTGGATAAATTTAAAGTTGTATGGCGACATTGTTCCACGGAGATCGGGCAGGCAACACATCTAACATTTTCTACTGCTGGAGATATTGTCACTGCAACCAGATCTATGCTCTCTTCAGAAAATGTGGATAGGTTAATCTATCCTATCTATCCTAACAGTATTTCATTTATCTATACTAACAGTATTTCATCATAACTAGTTGCAGTATTTCATTTTTTATTTAAAAAAATGTGTTTTTCTTTATAAAGAGTGCAATTTATTTAAAATATCACCCAAATGTGTCACTTTTATTTATTTTATGCAAGAATTCTACTGTGTATTGGCAGCTTTTCAAAATAAAGAATATGTAAGTTCTTATTGTTTTGTACCGAACCGAATGAACCAAACCGAACTCTCCAAGACACTGTACCGAACCGAATACGATTTTAGCGTACCGTTACACCCCTAATAAAAAGTGTTTTTGGGTTTTGTGGTCCTTTAAACTGTTTGGTAATCAAAAGCAAACTACGTGATTATTAATGTTGTCACTGATACTCGTCTCTACACCAAAAGATTGAAATGGTTCCATGGCCAGGTTTTCGAATTCCATTTTTTTGCCCGAAATCAAACATGCAAGGTATCCTTCATCGGCCATTTCAAAATTCGAAAAACCTTAAAAAGAAGGTCTCCACAGACAAATTATACTGTCAAAGTATCCTGTAATCCAACAGCTTCTGCTCCTAGAAGTGTGAGGGCCGTCTTGTGTGGAACAATGCCTTTTGCCACAATTGAGAGGCATGTCTACAGAAAAATCGAGCAAACTTTTCAAAATGAATGGCTACCATCATAGATTCTGCAGGTCAGCTCCAATCTAATGAAAAAGTATCCTATTTTAACACATTTGCTAAACCCATTACTGATTGGATAGTTGCTCATGCATATAAAAAGGCTGCATCTTTTAAACTGAGGTTTCGTAACTTTTCTTTCAAAGCAGGCAAGTGGAGTAGTGATGAACTGGGTGTTCTATAACCTAAGGGTTAGTGGTTCGAACCTCATCATTCTGCTGTTGTGGCTTTGGGCAAGCCACTTCACCCACATTGCCCTGTATGGATATGTGTGACTGGTGTGGTGTACTTGATGGTGGGAAGGAGGCCGTAAAATGGAAAAAGAGCGTGTTTATTGTGAAAAATGAAGTAAATGTTACAGGTTAAAGTCTTCAGCTGACAGAGACAAACATATAGATGTTATTATCTCAAAGAAATGTTGGTGGGTGTTGTGTCCCTTTATTGGTGTTTCTGTTTTTGTTCAACCCAACTGTGATATTAATTAACGTTATTATCTCCTGTGTCATATAATTGGTAGATCATACACCCAACTTTCATGTGTTAATAAAGAACGAGTGAAAATAGTTTTACTTGTTTTTGTAGAGCCTCTTGAATCCAAAAAAATACCCTCTGGTGCAGTCTCCATCTTTCCTGGTAAGCATTACATATTCGCCTACTCCCACACAGATTTGCTTCAATCACTATTCATAAGATTATTGTATGCCACAGAAAACACTCTGTTTACCAATAATCCAGTGACGGCCAGTGTCCAGGAGGCTCCCAAGGTGGGTGGTCTGTTTGATGACGACGAGGACGAGGATGACTTCTTCAGAGGAAAAGCACTTAACAAATCCACAACTGGTAAATCTTGACGGTTAACATCCTGATTGTTGCTTTCAGAGATTTAAAAGCTCATGTTTGTGATCAGGACAAGATAAGAAGATGCCGAAATCAACCATAGACCTATTTGGGGAAGCTGATTTAAAGGAAGATGAAGGCGCAACTATTTCCAGGAGGAAAACTAGTGCAACTCTTCCCCAGCAGGACAAAAGAACTGAGGGCGAAGAGGAGACACGTCCTCCAGAGAAAAAGGTTTTTATTCATGACGGGATTCTCATCGTGATCATGAAAGTTTGTCGCTCACTGGGTTTGTTTTTCAGCTTCCTGCTGGAGCCATTTCAATGTTCGGGCCCGGCACTAAAAACATACTGGACGGCTTGAAAAAACTCCCACCTTCCACTGGGGAAAAGTCTGATGAGGTACACTATTACACCATTTTCCTATTGACTTCTAAGTGTCCTCCCGCAGTTTTTCATTTTATAAAAGCCCTGAAGTTTTGGAACATGTTCTTTAATCTTTACTCCCTTTTCAGTTGGCGGAAATATTCTCAGTTATCCAAGTGTCTCTGGTCAGTTCTGTGCGCTTCAGTCTCTCTGTGTGTGTTTCACTAGGGTAAACTTCCCCCTGAAGAGGTCAAGTCATCTCCTGTTCTGGGAGCCGCAGAGAAAACGCAGAGCAGGGGGCTGTTTTCTGATGATGAGGACTCTCATGTATGCCAAATTTGTGTTGTCAACCTCACAAACACCTCTCACAAATATGTAATAATTCATAGAGGTGTAGCGATACATTCTGCTCACGATACGATACGTACCTCAATATGTCTACAATACCATATGCATCACTATTTAAACTGCTGAATTAACAAACCATCATTGGGAAAGAAATGTTTTTAATTTTTAAAACCACAAAGTTTAGCCGAACTCATAGTTTGGTTTGTATGTGTGCATTTGATACCATATATCCACTAGGGGGCAGTATTGATGTTTACATGAAGTCTTTTTTTACTCTAAATGAAGGAGAGAGCTTTTTCTGTAATCGTTCTCATTTAAATTGTGTGTAAAGGATAATTTTCTCCTAGTAAATATTACATAATACAAGAAATATGCTAAAGAAGTTTCAGAAGTGACTAGAATCACAATCAGAAGAAGCAAATACACTTCAACTTCTAGACGATATCTCCAAGTTCCTCTTTTCATATTTAACTATTCTCATTTACCCTTACACCCCAGTTCGTATTCTCAGGTCCATGTAACAGGAATGTTTAAAAGACGGTAGGGCAAACACTGTAGAAACTGTATTCTGTTGAAGTGCGGTCCCATCAAATACTTGCTGATGAAATTTTGTGCTCACTTAGCAGCCAGAATTACTTTTCGGTATTTAAGTGACTTTTATTTTAAATAAAATAATTTTTATGTTTTGCAGATATTCCAGAGTGAGGCTACAAGTAAATCCAAACCCACAGCTCGGAACAAACCCAGTAAAACTCTTTCATTGTTTGATGATGAAGAAGAAGAAGAAGAGGTGATTGTTTACAAGCTTGATAATCTCATGGGTTATTATTTTATCCAGTGGCTTTAAGAGGGGTTGTGAGAAATCTTTGATTTGTGACATAAATGAACTGAAGGAACAATCAAAAACCTTTAATGGATTTCTAACTAAAAATGCTTTCATATTTAAAAACAAAAAAATTCCCAGTATGAGTGGTATGAATAGCTCGGGCCTATCTCTGATTTTGCCAGCAGCCCTCTATCATCCAGCATCTCTTGAAAGCTCAGTGGTAGAATCTCTCACTTGTTTTCCAACTCACTGAATTCTTCTTCAACTGGTTGCTTTAAATCTAAGCAATTGTAACAGTTTTTCAGCTAAAATGCATTTAATGAAAAGTCACTGTACTTTGAGGGATGCAAGGGATGGGGTCATGATGAGCTCTTTCCTCTAGTTAGTGGAAAGACCGGTTGGGTCTGTTTTCACAAGGAAACCACCCACTGGGAGAGAGTCAGAGATGCTGTTTAGTTGCTGCCAGCTTAGGTCATGCCAAAAGTTAAGACTCCACACAAGTGAGCAGCATTATCCGCTCCTTAGCTATATGATGCATTGTCTGGAGCTGGCACTTCGAGCCGGATGTAATCAGCTAACATTAACATTACCGGGTCCCTGGCAAAGCTGACCTCCTTCCTGCTGCTCCTAATCAAATTTGGCAGTTAGTGTTGAACTGTTGACTAGCAGATCCCTAAACGTTGGTACACCTTGACTGTAAAATAATGCTTGAAACATTTTGAGCTTCGCCAGTTTGTCTTGATGGGTCCTGGGAGCTTCATTTTGGCTTTACATTTTTTTTAATCAAACTGTATCTCAATTTTTTATTCTTTTTCTGGTTTGTCTATTACATCATCATTTATGTTTAAGCTAACACCATGAACAAAGCTTAGTGTGAAGCTTAGTTTTGCTGAAGGGTTTATTACAAAATTATCTCTCAGTTGTAAAATCTAAAATTTGAGGGTTTTTCGCCGCCCTGTGCTTCACACAAAGATAGATGTTGTAGTTGGGACAAATGTTACATTTTAAAGGTATTTCTATTTAAATATCTGAAAATGTTTGTCCACACCTTTTTATCGCCGTGACTGGACCTGACTTTGTAATGCGGTCTTCCCAGTTCAGCCATTGCAAGGCCTCAGCTAGTTCAGAATGCAGTTGTGAGGCTACATGTTTTATGTTTTTAAGCTTTTCACGCTTTGCCTTTTTATCTGGGTTAATTGTTCTCTCACTTTTTTAATTAATCATGGAAGCTTATACAATAACTTGGTCAGCTTCCTCAGCTAAGTTGTTGTTTTAATTTAATTTACTTAAAACTGGCTTTAATAAAAGCCCATAATATTGGTATTTTCTTTAATAAAATATTTTATATGAAAAACGAATCTGAATTAATGTTTATTACACACTTATCTGCTCTAAACTTTAGGACCTGTTTTCATCAACACCAAAGTCAAAGATGGCTCAGGTCAAAAAAACATCCCTGCATAGCAGGAAACCTGAAGTCAGTTCACTTTTCAGCGACGATGAGGTATTAGTAACTGGAAAAAAATAGGCAATTTTTATGTCATTGAGGATATAATGTTTTTTTTGCATATGTTTAAGGATCAGTGGATTAGTTCTAAGCCTAGCAAAGAAAGCTCTGGTGCAATGAAGCAGAGTTTCAGTGCCCCCTCCAGGCTGCCCGCTGTCAAAGCAGCAGCGAAAGAGGGCCTTTTTGATGGTAAACATGAGGAGGATGAGGACTTGTTTACTGCCACCAACCAGTTGAGGTTTGTAGATCTTTCCAAATATAACAAAATAAACATTTAATCATTACTCTCATTTAATTTTTCCTCATTTTCCTTACAGTAAGAATTCATCTAAGCGAGTGTCGCTTTTGTTTGAGGATGAGGATGATGAGGCGGACAAAGAGCCTCTGTTTGGTTTTAAGGCACCTGCAAACAAAACTCCTCCAGAAACAAGAGTAAGTCCCAAAAGGGCTAATTTTTTTTATATGCCATTGATTTTCCAACCCGCTTATTCCCTTTTGGGGTCACGGGAGTCTATCTCCAGCGCACATTGGGCAAGAGGCAGGGTACACCCTGGACAGGTCACCAGTCCCTCTCGGATGTGCTTTTAAGTCATATTTTTTAATTGGAGCACTATTCTTTGTTTCAGGTATCTGTCGCTGCCTCTCTCTTTCAATCTGATGAGGTGAAAGCTGTAGAAGTGAAAGACAAGATGGCAGAGGAGAAGAAGGCTGTTGACTCCAAGGTATCTTTTGAGGAGAGCGCTGAGGCAAAAAAGAAGCCAGTTGGGGCTGTAAGCCTCTTTGGTGGGATCGATGTACTTGAAGACAACCAGGATACAAGAAAAGTGAGTCAAATAGCTGCTGATAAAGTGAGGAATCCATATGTATTTGGTGCTTGCTTACATTTGCTAAATTAAAATGTACTTTGTCATTGCCTCCAAAAAAATAGGTAATCGCCCGGTTTAGAACTAATTGATTGGGATCTACCATAGGATGGTATTTGTCAAACAGCAATAGATTAAAAGTCTACTAACAATAAACAACAAATTATTAAAGAAGCAACCTGTCCATCTAAAGTCTTCAATGCTTTGAATCACAAAAAAACAGTGTTTTGTGTACCAACTATGAAATATTCAGATTAATGTGTGTTGTGTATATGTTCCTTTCACTTTTTTGGTAACTGAATAAAGTGAGTCAGCAAACACAGTTAGGATTCGCCAATGCACAACCTAACAACAAGCCATTCTGACTCACCATGTGATTGTAACCATAAATACCCATAATTGATATGCTTGATTACTTATGTCTCAGGTGCTCCTCAGTAAAAAACAATAAGCATAAATATGTAATGAATTCCAATAGTGATATAAGAACTGATGAAGCCCGTCCTGTCCATAGAATCCAATTAAGAAGGAAGTGCAGACTGCCGATGGGAAGCTGCTTAAGGAGGATCCACCATCTAAGGAGATCAAGGGGAAAGCAGCACTCAGTCTGTTTGATCAAGATGATGTTGATGATGTGGAGAACAAAACAGAGGAGATGCTTCCTGCTCCTGAATCATCCAAATCAACAGAACAGAATGCTCTGAAGGTGTGAAATATAAATGTTAAAAGCATTTTTCCACTCATGGTTAGGGCTTGGGCGAAGCCATTTATTATAAAACAATGGTGTTTACTCTTTTTACATTTCTAAAAAGGTTTACACACCCCCAGCTTTTAATGTTTTGTATTCCCCTCTTCAGCATAAATGACAGCCTGAAGTCTCTTGAGGTAGTTGTGGATGAGGTTCTTTAACTTCTTCGTTGGTAAAGCAGCCTATTGTTTTTGGAAGAAAGCCTCCAACTCTTGTAAATACTTGGGCTGTGTTGAATGAACTGCACGTTTGAGATTTCCCCCAGTGTGGTTCAATGATATTGAGGTCAGGGGACTGATGGCCCGCCCCCTTCACTTTGTTCTGGTGGAACCAATGACAAGTGGAGTTGGCCTTGAGTCTTGGTCGTGTTGTAATCTCCTTTGCACAACATCTAGGTCTGACGCATGCAAATTTCCTCCAGTATCCTTTGATAACATGCTGCATTCGTCTTCCCTTTAAATTCTGATCAAGTTTCCTGTTCCTTTGGAGCTCACACATCCCCAAAACACCAGCAACCCACCTCCATATTTCACAGTGGAGATGGTGTTCCATTCATGTTGACTCCTCCCCAAATGTAAGGGTTTGTGGCTGTGGCCAAAAAGTTACATTTTGTTCTCATTGCCTCAAATTACTATGTTCCAGAAGTCTCAGAGCTTTTTGGCGCATTGTAAGCATGCTATTTTGTGGCATTTTTTTTAGTAATGCCTTTTTCTGGCAATTCAACCGATGTGTCTCCTTATTGTGCCCTTTAAAGCAGCCACACCCCATTTTTTTCACAGAACCCTATATTTCACCTGAAAAGAAAAAAAATTTCCCCTATAAAAAAAAAAAAATCCCTTTTGTGGGCAGTTTTGTGTCATCGTTTGAAAAATTTGAGCACAGCTGTATCTGGGGTGATTTTCTTTATTTAATAATTATTCATTCTTTTTACGGCTTTGCTCAGGATAATGGATCCCACTTGAAGAGCACAAATGTGTTCCAAGACGAGGAGCTGCTCTTTAGCCAAACTCAACAGAGAGACAATGATCCTGACGTGGACCTCTTTGCCTCATCTCCTAAACCTTCTGTAAGCATCACGCCGTTATGAATCATAGACCCATCTGCAGAGTACTGGTTAAAGTGGGAGCTTTTATATGAAGGTTATTTGTAATCTCTCACAGATGCCATCTCAAAACTCTGCGAAAGCAATTGCTCCCACGCTGTTTGGGGATGATGATGAGGAGCAGGATGACCTCTTCAGACCAGCTCAACCTAAAGCTCCTCCAGTAATATTCTCCTTATCCGCTATGAAAATGGCCAGTGTGGAATTGTATTGCTTCTATTTTTAAAGGTAAATAATCTTCTTCAAACATGTCTGTGTACAGAAAGTAGCAGAGAAGCCCAGCAAGCCTAAAGCAAACATCGACCAATCACTGACATCGAACAAGGTACGCACACAAATATTATGCTATGCACTCTTAGAAAAAGGTTCTTTAGTGGTTCATGACTGGTTCTTTGCAGGTTTGAAGGTGATATAAAGCACTATTTGCTCTAAAGATCTCATTAAGCTAATATAGGTTCTTCATCGGTTCTTTACAGGTTTGACAGTGCTATATGGAGGTTCTTAACCTTATTGACACTGTGGCCAAATTTTTCCCGTACAACAGGATTCTAGGCCCATTGAAATAACTTGTTCATGTAAATTGATGGCATAACTTTTTATTTTAAAAACTTCTCCATGTCTTCTGCGATTGCTTTCTTCACACTTGGAATCAGGATCTCCCGTTTAGTCTATAAAAAGTAGCATCAGAGAACAATTACCAGACTAGAATGTCAACGGCACTCTGCTGCGAGTCAGAGGACGGAAAATATAAATCTTCGACAGTTTTAATACAAATAAAATGGACATTGTGCCATCTCTCTGCGGTAAGACTCCAAGACAAGTTGGAGTCCAAGAAACAACATGGTTGTGCGTCTGTCCAACGACTCTTTTAGTAAACTCTGTATTGGAGCGAGTACATGTAACGCCAAAGTCAACTGAACCAAAACAACAATATCCCCATAACGTAAGTTTTGATCGAAATAGACCGTTTTAAAGTTAATGTTATTAACAGAGAGAACATTGGTCCGTCTTACCATCAATAAGATCCCCTAGTGTTTGCCCGGGAAACTGCAGCAGTGCAAGACGTGGTGCGTCAGCAATTAGTGACACTTGCAAAGGAGGTTGAAGGTCACGTGTCCCGGAGCAGCAAAAAAAACACCCAATCTTCTAAATTAATTTGATTATTAATATTATTTATTAATTGTTTTTAATGTCCTCTGATGGATTTGAGTGTGGTTTAAAAGGTAAAAAAAAAAAAAAAACTAAACATGAAATGAGGCAAAGAGCCACATGCTCTATTGGCGATTTGGCGCATACCGACGCCTCACTGCCACCAAGTGCTAGTAAGCGCCATTCAGGTCCTGCAGCCCTTGCAGCCCACAGGTTCAGAACAGATTTTTTTTCACGGCCCACTAGTTGGTGCTCACGAAACGAGATTGGGCCGCGGCCCCATGGTTAAGAATCACTGCTATACATTTTTTCTCTTAAAAAAACTCCTTAAGCTCTCTTTGGTTTTTCGTCGTTTTTTGCTGGTTCTTTGCATGTTTTAAGGTACTATATAGCATTTTTTGCTCTAAAGAACCCATTAAGCTAGTCTTGCTTTTTGAGGTACTGTTATGGCCTTTTTGGTACTTGTGGTTCTTTTTTTTAATGTGCTATATACAGATCCTGGTTATATATATATGGTCACATATATCATGCCAAAGTTTATTTATTGCATACATTTGATGATGCGTTCTAAATATCACTTTTGAATGTTAAAGCTCAATAGCACCTTTGAAAAAAATGATGAGCCAAAGAACCAGATTTTATTCTATATAGAACCTTTTTTAAAGTGTAGTTTGCTAATAGTCAACAAAATAGTTTCAGAGCTCCGCCTCGAGTCTGACTCGCACACGCCCCGCTCACCCACAGCCTGTTTTGTACAATTTATTTTGTAATTTTAAAGAAGAATTTGAGAGTGACTTCTCTGAATTTGATCGTTGGCAACGTAAATGATTTTTTTTCTCACGACGTGATGACTGCGGTAAATCAGGTCTGTTCTGTGTAGGTGTCAATCACATGGTCCTGCCTAGTTTTTTTTTTACTGGAAAATGAAACCATCATGAACCACATGAAAATAAACTTGAGCCAAGAAAAAAAACTATGGGTTAAACAGTGGATGAGTTCAAAGCCCAGCAAAGAAAGTCCTGGCTCAATGAAGCAGAGTTTCAGTGCCCCCAGAGAAAGCACCAGATGCATCTAACGTTCGGAAAACTTTTGGGAGAGAATACAAATATTTTTGTTGAAGAACTCAAAGAAAATGCTAAATATTTTTAACCCAAACCTTAAATTTTTTTTTTCCCACCCATCATGGCCCGTAGGGGCTCTGTACAATTCATAGTAATTGTAATGTTCCATATTTATATCTTTTTAAATTGTTTTACCCCATTTCAGTGCATATATTATAGTTATTTGTAATGGTGTTAATATTTTGCAAATGGGTTCTTTTTTAAGGTATTTTGCACTAAAAAGTACTAAAAAGAGAATGTCATGGAAAATAAGAAGAAAAAGGGAAGTTTTGGTGATCACCAGACTTTTCTTTACTCCCGATGAGACGTTTTTGTGATTGAATTCAGATTTCTTTTGCAAGGCTTTGAAGCATTGTTTTCAATAAACAGTCTTTAAAGTAACTGAGATTTATTAACTGTGCAGGCACCAACAAACCTGTCACCATCTCTGAAATCCTCCTCCAGGATCGAAGAACTTACAGTAATTGTTTTGAAAACCAAATCTCTCTTTTTTTCAGTTTTTTTCGTTCTGGCATGATCTGTCTCAGTTAAAGAAGATACTCCTTGCTTTTTATATAAATTCTCATTGTTCTCTTAACCTGTTCACAGCCCACAACTCCTTAAGAGCTTCTTTACCCTTAACATTTCCAGTTTTTCTGCAGTACAAGAGCATCTGCAAATTCTTCTACCTGTTACTCCAACTGCCCCCTGCTGCATTCTTCTTCATAATCGGCTATATTTAGTCTGTGCATGGTGCTTTTGTATTAATAAAGTGTCATTTTGAATGATTGAATATGCATGCTCAATTTGATTGCTTAGTATTTATAATGTTTCAATGTTTTTTCTGAAACCTTGACCTAAAGTTGATTGTGCTTCTGTCTTAAATATTGAAGCAGGTAACAGTTCCCCGGAAAGAAAATATTTAATTTTGTTTAACCTGTTTCTTTTAGGCAAGCTTAGCATTAAATGCTGCCAGCCTCCTGCCAGGTGCTGTGCCAAGGATTCCAGGAGCTATCAGTGTAATGCCGGGTCTGGTTGCTGTTGCCAGGCCACTTTCTGTCTCAGATGGCAAGCCTGACCTTCTGATGCCCAGTGAGAGTGGTGTAAGCTTCGACTCACCTGCTCAGGTCAGCACACTACTGAATGCTAACAAGGTAGGTTGATTTCTTGGCATTTACATATTATAAAGGCCTCTACACCCCGATCCGAATTGAGATTCGCACGAGTCTTTGGATGGCTTCTCAAGCAGGGGGCTCTTTGCCTGAGTCGCAGAAATATTGATGCAATGACACTCCCTTCCTGAAAATGGCGTTTTTCACTGATTTACTCTGCACCACATAGGAAACAGGAAAGAAGAAATCAACGAAAACGTAGAAAAGAACATGGACATCGAGCGGTTTATTCTGTTGGTGGCTGATCACAGGGACCTGTTGGACAAAAAATGTCGAGAAAAGATATTTGTTTTGCACATTTCCTTTACGAAGTTGCTATGAAAATGTGGGATGAGCACCCCAAGTGTTTGTAAAAAGGCAAGTGCGAATTGTTATCTGATCGTTGTCACCACTTCGGTCAGATGTGTGAGCTCCCATTGGCGCCCATGTTTTTCGATTGAGGTGCGTTGTCTCACAAAACTGAAACTTCTGAAACTTTTGGACTGAAACTTCGGATCGATGTGTAGAGGCCTTAAGCCTGCATAATGTAAGAGAAAAATACTCTTTTTCCTTTTTTTGTGTAAAATAACATTAATGTTTGGCTCAATTAAACATGGACTTTTTAACTATGTTTTTTAACTAATCAATGTTCATTCCATCTTATCAGAACAATTTGTTTTGTCCCCAGCTGGTGGGTTTTTAGGTTTTTATGTATATGTATGTCGGAGACTCTTTAAACTTAAAATTAAAAATACTTTTTGTAAATGTGTAAAAGAAACTTTCCTCTAAATGGTTCATTTTTCTGGAAATAGCTGAAACCTCATCTTATGAGTAATTGACCCTTTTTTCGAATTATTTGTGTTTTTTTTCTTCTTATTTTAAAGTCTAAAAAAAAAGAGTCTGCTGAATGCGTAAATGTAAGATTTATTTATTTTTATCCAACTACTAACTAGGAGAAGAAAAAAAATGCTTTTGAGTTTCATATTTTCTGAAAATTTACTCCAATTGGAGCCATTTTTGTGTGCCGTAAATTCTTTCACATTTTAAAGTGTAAAGCATAATTTATAATATCCAGTGTCAAATTTCAAAAACTTTGTTTTAATGTGTACACACACATTTATTATAGTGATTGCTGTCAAAATAACAAATCTAAAAAAAAAAAACATTTTAACAAAATAATAACATTTATTTCAGTATCAACACCAAAAACAGCATTTATTTCAGTAATTAAAAAAAGAAGTTTTTGTTTTATATGTTCACACCACACAAATTTCAAGCCATTGCAGGTTGCCGGTTGCAGTGAAGTCAGCTGTTTTTACTCAACATTCCATTCTTTGAGTATGGCTGTTTGAAATGAGCATTTGTTTGCAGGGTCGTACTAAAGGCTCAGTTCGACGTCGACCCCAGACAAGAGCAGCGAGGCATCTGGCAGCACAGCAGTCAGAGGAGGTTGTCGAGCAGACCATACCAGCTGATCCACCAGCAACAACTGCCTCTCTTCCTTCCTTCAACCCTGTGTCAGAACGAGCCTCACCACTCACTGTACCCACCAGCAGTTCTGGGCTAACCAACAACCCGGCCGAAGTTGTCAGGCCGAAGAGATTTCTCGCCTCAGGAGACGATCTCTTTGACTCTGATGACCTCTTTGCCACATCGCCAGTTTCTTCTGCAAAACGACATCAGAAAGTTTCCAAGATTGAGACCGTCATGCCTTCAAAGACAGAACCGGCCTCTTCTCTTTTCAGCAACTGTGAGGATGACCTTTTTGGTGCAGTGAAACCAAGAACCATCCAGAAAGCCAAACACACCTCCTTTCTAGATGATGATGATGATATTTTTGGAGCAGGAAACAGAAGAAAGGTTGACGGTAAAAGCTCCAAGTCACTGGCCAGTTCTGCAAAATCTGACATTTTCCAGGTGAATATTACAATGTGTTGTTAGGGATGTATTCAGCCACTTTCAGTCTAAGTTTGGACACAACATTTTCTCTGTTTCATTAAATTGAATGATAATTTGTGATAAATCTCACATTTACACATTTTCAAAGAAAATGCTTTGAAAATGAAAAAAACTACAACTCAAAATTGCACTCTGGGTAAATATACAACCCTTTCTTGTTACTTGTGGCTGATAAATGAAACTGCTGTAAAACTCTAATATTTTTTCCATTTTCATGCACAAATCTTTTTATCTGTCTCCGCTCTAGTCAAAACTGCTAAGTTTTTTTTTTTGTATCAAGATTTATACCCTTTATTTACCAAGATGTCACATGGCGTCACTGATTTAAAAATATTTTTTACAAATTTTCAATATGAAGAATGATTATGACATTTCACAACAGTCATGGACATGTCAAGCATTAATAACAACATTGGCATTGATGGATGATTAGTTTTTGTGTAGTACCTGATTACAATTTCTTTCTCTCTCGTTTACTATTTGTGCCCCATTGACTTCCATTATAACAACCTTTTTTGATTACCAACAAATAATCTTACATTCTTGGTTGTTGGTGGTCATTCCTGTTTGGAAGAGGTAAAATGTGAGACTGCTGATCACCATTTTGAGCCATTAACCCATGAGAAAATAAAAAAACAGGGTTTCTGACTGGTATATGTCGTTAAATTTAGTACATGAAGAGCCATGAACAACAAGAAAGGGTAGTTGACAATGCAGAATGGTTAAATCAGTTTTGTTCAGTCGTTATTTGTTTGTAGCTTGATTGACCATAGATGTCTGTGTGGTTATGTAATGTTTTCTGTTTTTACAAAATGTAATATTTGCAGGATGAGGTGAAAGAATCAACCAAGGCCCCAAAGAGGTCTAAGGAAGTGCCAATGGATGCAAGTTTGTTCGATGACGGCGTTGACATTTTTGCCGACTTGTCTGGCACCACAAAGGCCAAGGAGAGGAATGCAAAGAAGAAAGTGGAGACAAAATCGATTTTCGATGATGACATGGGTTAGTTGCCTTTCAAAACTTCTGTGGGATTCTTTCCTGGGGTTTCTTATAAACCAAGAGTCATGAGCCCCTCTTCTTTCAGGGCTCTTCTGCCAGCGATCACATACAAACAAAATGGGTGTGCTAGGCAGCTAATTTATTAGCTAACGTCCGTTGCACTCTATGGTCTATTTGCTTGCATGTGTGTTATTACCACAGTTCCGAGTGACTTCGTGAAACAGATGCAAACGGAGTATTATAGGCCCTGGACGTCTAAGGGTAAATAAGACTAATGTATGCATGACTCTAATATAAATGTGGAGGAGAAACATTCGTATTACTTTGCAAATAAAACCCTCAGGATAGACAATACTTTACTGTGTTATACATATTTTTTCTTATATTGGGAATTAATTGGTAAAAAAGAATAATGCTAAATTCCGAAGAACAAAAATCAACAAGCAAAACCAGTATTGTTTTAGTTTGGCAAAAATGGTACTGCGAGGGCAATAATAAATTCTCTGCAGAGTGTTTCTGTAGAGACTAGATAAAGAAGCCAGCATTTTGTTGATTGTATCAAATATATTTACAGATAAGAGCATAAATATGATTCACTGCATGAAATCATTTACATAAAAATAAGTACATAAGTTGAAAGTTGAAATAAATCCATAAATAAATACATGAATACATTTATTTAGAAACAAATGCTTAAAGTAACTAAATAAATGTTAACTTGCTTCTAAATTGAATTATTTAGTAATGTGTTTATTAAACTCATGTCTTGTGGATGACCGCTTTATGTTGTTCTACTTCAGACACTGACTAGGCTTTATATATTCTCTTCATTTTTCTTTTAAAAATCACTGGGGTCTGCAGATTCTTTCCACTTTTTTTAACGACCTGCCTTTTAAAATATGGTCATTGATGAATAAACCACCGAAGCATTCGAAATATTTTAAAGATTTTTATACATTTTTATACACATTTGTTTTTAATCAGGTTATTTAGCTCATACCCAACTATGGCACCAAGTCTACAAGCCTGTTTGATATGCTAGTCCTTCTTGAACTTCAACAGACACCAAATTCTTACTTTATCTCCTTTCTTCATCACAGATGATATCTTCTCAACTAGGTCCACGAAACCAACCACAAAGTTCACCTCCAAGCTTCAGAAGAACCAGTCCGCACAGTATCCGGTCTCGTCTGCAGAAGCAGTCCACAATATTTTTGACGATCCACTCAATGCATTTGGGGCAAAATGATTTTCTTTTGTTTCAAGAATTTGCTTAACTCTGTAGTGTTGTTTATGGTCTAAGCGAAGGTAGATGGTACACTCTAATCTGTGAAATTTGTTAACGGTGTAGCAGTCATCAGTTACACTTACACATTTAACAGCTTCTCTTTTATCAGCACTTTAAATCTGAAATCATAAAATCTGGAGATGTTTAATATAGATATTATAACATAGTGAACTTGAAGGCTTAGATTTCACTTTGGTGCCATAAATTCAAGCCTCTGCGCCAACATAAGAGCTTTTGTGGATGTTTTTGTAACTGGAGGTCTTGTGTTGCATGGTAAGTGATTTTTTTGAAAATGAAAGGAAATATATTTTATGGAACTAAACTTGTGTGAGTCTGAATGATTAAACTCAAAGGAAGATGCACTTTAATAATACTGCACTGTTCGTGGCAAATTAACGACGATGACAGCTACGGTTAACCCCCAAAGGCCCAGTGTTGCCATATGGCAACATTTTTTACAACTTAGGGAAAACACACCTAAAAATCTCTCTATCCTTCAACAAACCACATTTACATAAAGAATGAGTCTTATTGTTTAGCCTGGTAATGTCCTTGACAGGAAGAATATTCAACTAGGCCCTTTTAACGGACCACAAAGTTAGTCACTTTGTGATTTTTACATAGCAACTTCACCCTGTTTCTCAGATGTGAAATAAAAGAAGATTCATGTAAGTAAAACACCTCCAGTATTTTTTTCTATGTAAAGTAAGATGTAAATATTGCATTGAAAGCATGGTAGTTCTCAGTTTATACATTATCTCTTATTTCTAGCTACTTTTATCAACGTTGCCATATGGCAACATTGGGTCTTAGTGGTAGCAGAATTCTCCTTTGTACCATCCCCATTCAGTCAATTGCTATTCCTCTTCTATACATCAAAAACTTGCACAGACATCAGTTTTTTATAATTTAAAAGTTTGTTACACATTCTGGGTCAACTATTTGTAATCAAACGTTTTATTTACACATTTTTTTTATTATATTACTGGTTTATTTCAAGTAAGCTCCAAGTTTCTGTAGCTTATAGAATTTCTATAGCTAATGTGTTTCTGTTTACCTAATCCTGTTTTGGATTCCTTTTTTCTGTATGTTATTCCTGACTGAGGGCAGTGTGATAATATCTTGAGGGATGTGGTGCTTAGTCATGTAAAATAAGGGCCATAGGCAATCAGTAGTTAGCAATAGACTATAGGTGATGGGCAATTAGAGAGTCATCCATAGGCCAATAGGCCTTCCAGACGCTATTTGAATAAATAGGTTCTTTTAAAATGTAGACTATCAATGTAATCTGTGACGTCATTGAGGCCATGCAAAACAGGGAAAGTGATTTTGAGATGGACACTGAAGATGAGAGTGAGGAGGAGGGTTTTGATTCCCCCCAAAATTCCCCAATAAACATTGATTCCCCAATAAACATTGATTACCCAAATAAACATCTGCCACTTTGCCCCCCAGACCGTGCCCCGCAACAGATATCGCTTGCAAAAAAAGAATTCTGCACCCCCAACACTGCCTTTTCAGGACAGTCAATTAGTTCTGATGTCATCTGCCCAAATACACCCCTTGAGTACTTCTGGAGGTTTGTGTCGGAAAAGATGATCCAATCGTTGCCACAAAAAACAAACAAGTACAGTTTTCAAAAAAAGGAGTATCCATAAACACCTGCACAACAGAAATAGACCAACTGATTGGCAAGTACCTCAAAATGGGCATAGTACAAATGCCCGGAGCCAGAGTGTATTGAGAGACGGACACCAGATTGCCAACAGCAGCCCCTGTTGCAGATATTATGTCCTGTAACAGATTCCAATCTCTACTGGCACCTTTACATTTTGAGAACAATTTGTTGGTATCAGAAGAGGAAAAAAATGAAAAAGTGTGGAAACTTCGACCATGGTTTGAGGATTTCGGGTGAAATCCTGAACCACTGGCTACACTTCTTTACTTTGCATCAAGTGCGACATGCATCTTTACCTGTCAGAAAACAAGAACTGCTTTTGGGATTACCATCACTAGGCATTGATTGTACAAAACTCAATAGTTAAAAAAAAAAACACATAAGTTTTGTTAGAATGGAACTTTGTGTAACGCTGTTTTATTTTTTTATAGAATGTTTATAAACGTTATTTAATAAACTATATAAAAATATATGTATTTAGTTATTTATTGTCATATGATATTGGTATGTATTTGTACAGACTAGAAATAAGATAGATTAGCAATAAATACTTAAAAAAGGAGCTTCAAAATCCCACCAACTTGTTGAGCATAGTGAGAGAATCAGTGAAATTCTGCTACCCCTAAGGCCCAACGTTGCCATATGGCAACGTTTCTATAAAAAGTCTCAAAAAACTAAACAATCTTAAAACACACAAATTTATGAATCAATGACCTCCTACAACAATGTTTCAAAGGCCAAAAAAATGTTTTATAGGTTTTTTCTATATGTGGGTCTTTGGGGGTTAAATTGTTTGAAAACGATGCCATGGTAACCGAATGGGTAACAACATCCGGGTGATGGTAAAAGGAGGAGTCGTACAGTTGTCCCGCCTATTCTACGACAGCATTAGGCAGCAATTCGCCAGTCTACATGTCAATCAATGACTTCACAATAGGATGTGTCCCTTTCCCGGTTCTTGACGTTTGCTTTAATGGATCAGCATAACACCGAACGAAAAGCAGAAACAAACTTGAACACAAGAAATGGCAAAGGTCATAGAGAAATTCGTCAGCGGCAAAGTTTTTTTACGCTCTGCCGACTATATCGCTTTGCTTAACCAAAGTAGCTACTAAAAAGGTAAATAAACCACGCAAATTCCAAGTTCGTGCGGGAATATTTTACATCCTGTGGATGATCGCTTTACTCTTTTTTTTTTGAAGGTTTAACCCATCTTTGGGTTGAATTGTATCTGTGATAACGGTGCAGTGCCCTATCTGATCCAGCTGTCTGCGACAAGGTAATTTATGTGAAAGATAAACAGAAAGCCCGATTATAATGTCTGCTTCGTGACTTTTTTTCAGCCAATTTCCTTGAAAATATTCTGTTGGGTCTTAAACGCAGGTGTGCTGTAACGTTACACGTAACCAGAGCATAAACGAATATTTAATATTACACACATTTAACAAATTTAAAAAAGTACATAACAAAATACATAAATTCCAAAACAGCGTAACTAACAGTCCTGTTGCTTTCTTTGTTTGAATGTTATTGGGGTTTTAACGTAATGTTTTACGTCAATTTTGAATAAAATAAAGTTTAATTTCACCATTTCTGCTTCTATATGTAGATTACATTTTTATACAAACGGAGAATACATAAATGATCCAAATTCAATCAAATAAATGTTTTTTTTTAGACCTTGTCCTGTCTCGCTCAAAAGCAATCACATGGGAGAGTAAATGCTTTGCTGAGTTGGACAGTTTTGCTTTCTCCAGGGGAGTAAAACACCTGGTGTGGTGTTTTCTCCTCTGGATTGGAGCATTGGATGTATGTAAATATTTATTAGTTGTGGTTCCCACTAACCAGTTTACATTAGTTGTGTCAGGACAAGACGTTGTTGGACTGAAAGGGGGAGTGGATAAGGGATTGAGGAAGGGTGAGGGGGAAAGATAAATAAATATGTTTCTGAAAACGTTTGAGGAGTGATGGAAAACACATTTTTTAAGACTCGAAAAAATAATTAGATTGATAATAGTTTATTATGTAATGCATGTATTACATTTTAATTTATTAAATACATACAGCATCAATTTTATAGGTACATTTGCAGGAATTTTTCGTGGTCCTCATACTTACAATGTAGGAAGAAGAAAAAGTGACTCATGCGCATACACAAAAACTCTGGTTCAGAGAAAATGGCTGCAAAAGTTTCTCTATTCTGGTTGTTTATTCATTTAAGGGCTGGAGATGGCTACAATAATTTTTGTTTAAAGGAAGATATCTAGCCATAATGCAATGCCATCAGGGAATCGTGATTGGCCTCAATTTTATTCTGCAGCAGGACAATGACCCCAAACATGTAGCCACAGTCATTAACAGTTAAGTTAGGAAGTACTGGAAGCTATGGTATGATCCCCATAGACTCCTGATCTTAACATCATGGAGTGTGTGTGTCTGGGATTACATGAAGAGACAGAAGGATGTGAAAAAGTTTCATCCACAGAAGATCTGTGGTAAGATTTCAGAGACGCCGAGGCAAGATGTTAAAAGACCCGAAACACCTGATGAACCCAAGAAACATCACTTTGAACCATTGAACATTATGTTCAGAAATTCAGTAAATCTTTTATTTTCATTAATGAACACATTCTTTGTTAACACCGTTTTTTAAATGCACGTATAAATGTTTATGGGACTTTTTTTTAATGCCACATAACGCAAACAATGCTACCATCCATCCTCTCACTGCCACAATTCAAGCCAATCATAGAGGAGTCTTCTATATTCTGATTGGCTGTAATCTCTCAGCGGAAACACTCGAGAGTTTTTTATTTATTTATTTTTATTAACAGTTCGAGGTACAGTACAATTGTACCTGGCTGAACAAGGGAAAGATATAGAAAAGGCATGCTTGATTGATCTTGATTATCTTTGAGAGTAGAAAACTCTGTTCTCGTGCATTTAAAATAGCTCTCAAAATAGGACTTTTTGCACTCAGAATGGTGCCCTTAATGTCATTCCATAGATCTTTTGCCCAGGATTGTAGATAAAATTATCATCTGGAAACTTAATGTGCTGTTTTCTCCTACACAGGTCAAACTTCAAGCATGATGTGGTTCTGTGGCACAAGAGAGATCTTAGTCCTCAGTCCACCTTGGCCAGACTTTGTTGTTCTCTCCACCTGAGCACTGTCTATAGCTCCGATCATGACTGACAAGGGGAACCCACCTTTTTTTAATGAGGACAATGCAGGCCTGATGCATTACAGGCTTCCATTCAGTGAGAGCATGGAGCTCTTTATTGAGACCTTGACAGGAACGTCCTTCCAGCTTCGTGTCTCTCCTTTTGAGCTGCTTGCCTCTGTCAAGGCCAAGATTCAGAGGTTGGAGGGTATGTCCTCATACGATGCAATTGCTGATTCACATGTGACGTTTGTTATGGTTATTTTTTGCTTTTGTCTATTAAATTTGCAGCATCAGCTTCCATTTAAAAAAATGTATGGTTGCTAAGGTTAGCTTATTCCCATGGTACTTACTTCAAGATTCTATATTGTCGTTGTATACAAGGTAAAGCAGCAGGGTTTAGATGAATAAAAATATAAAGTGCCGTAATGCTACAGTAGTGTGTAACCGGAGGTTTAAATTTAAAAATGATTTAGTAGTGCGTGCGTGCGTGATTCAGCATTCCCACATTTCTTATTGCAACCTGACTAATTCTCTTTAGAGGCAACTTTTCTCTGCTTCAATGTTTTAATAAAACACCATAAACACATTTGCTGGATACAGAAATTCCTTTCGTTGTTTGCTATCTGGTAAGGAGGCCCTAGATGTGGAAATGCTTATGATTATGGAAATGCTGATTGGCTGTTAAGCTCCCAGGAAAGTCTTGGGATGCTCTGAAATGTTCTTGTTGGCCGTGCAAGAATTTTAATAAGATCTAAAATGTCAACAATTAAAAAAATCAATGTAAAAATCGCAATGTTAAAATGTTATCATATAGTAAATCACAATGGCAGTTTGTTTTTTAATGCTTTACATTTGTTTAAAGGGTTTACGTCGGAATTTTCTGAAGAGATCACTTGTCAGTATAAATGGCACTAGAGGACATGTGTCAAACTCAAGTCCCGTGGGCCAGATGTAGTCCGCCATGTAATCTAATGTGGCCCGCGAGAGATTAAAAGTTTTGAGTGTCTAATAAAAAATAAAAACGAAAATGAAAAAAATAAAATTGACAGAGTGGCCGCAACGGTGTTTCCGCATCCATACTCACAGGTGAAACTGCCGTTTCTCACACATTGAACGTAAGACTCATGAATTTGAGGGATCTCTCACGCCACACCTCCGATTTCTCATGCTAAAATAAATTTCAAGATGTGAAATTGGCACAGCTAATAGTTTATCTGTGATCTGTTTCTTGTGCCTGATGATAAAAGATAATGATCGATATGCATCGACTTCAGTCTGTGAGGTTTTTTTCCATAAACTAAAATGCTATTATTCTTTATTCACTTGGACAGTTTGATACTTCCATAATGGAGTTATGTCGGTTTTCATAAGCTGACAAAAATCAAAAGGATTTATATCAGAACAACAAGCATACATTTGTTTCTATCCAACTGAATTGTCACTTGAATAAGTTATAAATAATTAGTTATTTAACATTAAGGAGTTGTTACATTTACTTTACATACGGTTACATTGTTTTATATTTATAAGTTATATCCGGCCCTTTGAGGACAGCCATTATGCTAATGTGGCCCTCTGTGAAAATGAGTTTGACACCCCTGCACCCCTGTATGAATGTAAACATGTGGAAGTTTGTCTAGACGTGTCTGTAAACAATGGGAGAGCCGCACACAAACATGAACCGCTCAGATCACTTCTCTCTGCGTCACTGCTACTCATCCTCTCTAGAAAACCAGTCCTTCTGAGAATGGATACTTCACTGTTCTTTTTAGAGCACTGGTGTCTGATTGCACTGTACTCCTACTATACCTTCTGCATCCTCTTAATTACAGGGCTGGACAACATGTATACGCAGCATCCGTCACACCTTACAATTTGTGACGTGGTGTTAAAATCTAAAAGGATTGAAATCTAAAAGTGGTTTCTTTGTTCATTTATGTAAATGGAAAGGCACATCCAAGTGGAGCCATGCCACAAGTGTACGATACGAGCATTGCACGCTGTCTCCTGGGAAATTATTCCTACCCCTTCTTTGAAGTGTGAGTTCAGCCTTCCTTAGGTTTAAAAGGCTACACACTAGGGCTCCAATGATACACAAACCACATAGTATACGTACCTCAATTTTGAGATGGAACAGGAAGTTATATCACAAACATGAAGTGACATCACAGCCAGGAATGTACAAGCTCTTTAAATGAGGATGCTGACAGATATTTGGTCTCTTTCCTGCTTTGGACTTTCAAAGAGCACTCTCTTTTCTCAGCATTGTATTTAGCTGTTAGCATCTTTAGTGGTTAAGCTAAATACAGTCACATTTTCTGTTAAATCGTCTTAAAGCTTGCTTCCTTCTTGTTAAACATCTGTTTAGTTATTCTCATCTTTTGTTATTTCTCCTGCCACAGGCATCCCTGCCTCTCAGCAACATTTGATCTGGAATGGTTTGGAGCTGGAAGATGAGTATGGTTTACATGATTACAGGTACGTTTGGGTCAGTGGGTTGTTCTTCCCTTCTCATAAGCTATGAACACTTTGTGTTTTCCATAGAAACAACTAAAACTGGAAAATGTTAATATTATAAAATGCCAATCTAACGTAAAAAAAAAAGCTACATGTGTTGGATACACGTGACACAAATATAAGATGCTCCTCTTTGTCATGGCATTTTTCGCCGTATAAGACGCACCGGTATATAAGACACACCCAATTTTAAATGAGGAAGATCTAGAAAAAACGATTCTGAACCAAATACTCTAGTAAAATATTTTATATCAACTGTGTAAAAGTTAACAGCAGTTTAAGAACAATTATATGCCAAACATTTAACATGAACAGTCAGTAAACAGTAAAAGTAACAAAAAAGGCTGTAATGTTTCATACCTGCTCCTTACGATACGAGCAGAGATGGGCGATGACGTCAGCGCGCACCGACGGCTCTGGAATGTGATGGGAATTTTCCTATATAATACTACCATCTAGTGGTCATTTAGAGAAATGTAATTTGAGAAACTTTTAAGAGACACGTCATACTTCAGTCCCGCCCTTCTTCCAGCACTTGTCTCTTTGAGAGGCTCGAGGTTCTTTTCCAATGTGGATAACACATGTGAAGGAAATGCGTTGAGACTGCTAAATCTTTACAATAAATAGCTGCATTTGCTGTGTTCTCTCTCAAACGGTCTCCAGTGTTTATTATCAATTGAGAAGGTATATTTTTTACCATAACAGGAGCTAGGCTGAAGCCGTGGCCTCTCTTACGCCTCTCCTACGGCTGTGACCGCCCTCCGCTCCGCGGCGCTCTGCATTCGCCGTATAAGACGAACCAACTTTTCCCCCTCAGTTTTGGGGAAGAAAAAGTGCGTCTTATACGGCGAAAAATATGGTAATTAAAATGGAAGTAACTATGTGAGCTTCAGCAGAAACAAAGCAGCTTATAGTTTTCCACAGCAGGTTGATTTGTCATCCATTGCCATTAGTGAAAGCACATATTTTATTTATTTATTTGTTACGTTTATTTGAGACCGGGACAATACAAATCTTTGTAGATTCTCTACATACAAGATTCTAGTCACAGGCTATTTTGCAGCTCCAGTCCCTGGTTAGGCTTTTACAATTAGATCAAACATTAAAATACAATATAGAACAAAAAAATAAATAAAAATACATTAGTTAAAAGTACTTACTAGGCAAACCAGTAGACAAAAGTTTGGTAAAAGTGTTTACAGTTCTGCTGCTCGTTCAGCCAGTCCATGACGTTTGTAACTCGCTTTCTGTTTGTAGCTCGGCAGGTAAGCTGTCCCAAAGGACCGATCCAAATGTGGGTTCTCCTATTTGGCACCAAGCAGTTAGTTGTTGGCTGTTCCCCTTTTAATGACCCCATTTGGCTGTGAAAATAAAAGCTAATAAAATTATATAAAATCTGATTTGGGCTAAGGGTCTGTTGACTCGATACAGGTACTCATAGATGCCGAAATGTAGATCCTGAATGTTTTTTTTTGTATCTGTGCACATTGTAACTTGTAACTGGTTGTAATTTCAGCATCACAGAAGGCTGCACTCTGAAACTGGTGCTTGCTATGAGAGGAGGACCTGTGAACACTAGACGAGGTGTGTAACCACCCCCCACAGGCAATCTCACAGTTCAAAATCATTCCGAAGCCCAGATTCAGATTTGTAGCTTTAATTCTTTAGTTCCATTTTGCCATTTTACATCAAAACATTATGTCTGCAGTTAATACATTTGACATATATAGGTCACAGTGGATCCATTGAAGCATGTAACATTTAGTCACAGACTCTGAAACTGAACCGTTTGCCTCTTCTGGTTGCATTGAAAACTAGGCTTTCTGTGCAGCACTGTCTTCAGTGGTTAAAATTTGTGACATTCTACATGTTCATTTCAGATTTTGTTAAACACATTCATTTGGAAGCCAGGTACATAACACAAAATAACAAAATAAACCCTACTTTACACACATAAAGGCCCGAACACACCAAACAACTAGTGTTGGTGAAGGCCGACACTGTTGGCTCTCGCTTGGTTTGTCTGGGCAAAGAAAATGAGTCTTAGAAGTCTCTGCAATCACAACAGCTGTTTTCAAATAAGTAGGAATGAGGCAATCCAGCTATTGTTCAATTTTGTGGTGAATCTAATGGATAACCCTTGGAAGTACAAGACCTGTGATATGGTTTGTGCTTTTCAAAGTTCTGGCACAAAAAATGCTTGCAACAGTGTAAGGTTTAGGAGAGATTCACCTTTTGTTTTAATTTTATCTTTGCTTTTTGGGGGATTTATGAACTTTTAAACTGTCTCAACAATTTTAAGTTTTGTTATAAAACATAAAAACTGTTCATTTTGGAGATTTTTTTGCGTGTGAAAAAATTACAAGATTTTACACTCAGAATTGAAGGACTATTGTGGAATTAGTGTGTAATGTAATGAAAAAATATTTAATATAAAAAATACATAAATCTGGGGTTGTACTAAAAACTGATATCAAACATTTCCTCAAAAAAATAGATATTTTATAAAAATTAGAGCAAATGTTAAAGTAGTATAAAAATGCCCCAGACTTCTAAGGGTCAAGGTTAAGGAACTCCTGAGGTTAGTTTAGCTGCAGCTATGGATAAATTTAAACTGTTGCCTTTTCCTCTGGTTCCTTGCAGTCTCTGTGGCTGATGACTCTGTGAGGAACATCACTGATGCTCTCGATGTTGGAAAAGAGGAGATGACTCTGCCTAATAAACAGCTCACTTACCTGGTTTTCCAGGAGGGAGATCAGCTCAATATCTTCAGAGTGATGGATCGGGGAGATGGAACTCTCACACCGGTGTCTGAATCACTGAGGTCAGTTTGAAGAAGAGAAATGAGTCACCAGAAGGAATCAGATGTCATCAGTCCGGTTTAGAGTTTGAAAGAGAGAAACGACCGTCTATAAGTATTTTTAAGAGAATTGACCATTCATTAATATTCACTTTGACTAGGGTGAATGTCACATGATGCATTGCTAAAAAAAAATGAGCAGGATAATGTCCAGACGTCTCCTGGAAACAAAATAGCTTAAACTAAAATGGCAAAAAAAATGTAGTTTATAAATTTGATAAAAACGCATTTATGAAACTTCTCTTTTTTTATATATAAATGTTGTAAAATTGATACTATTCTTAGTTATCTTAGTAAATATTATGCATTTGAAAGAACTAAAACTTACAAAAACCATCAGACATGCTCTAAAAACTAAAAACTAACAGCACACAGCAATGAATTATGAAGAAAATGATTCCTGTAAATTTCTGTCTAGACGCTAGAGACAGCTCTTCTACACTAGGCAGGTAAATCAATCTGGATCGAAAACTCAATTTTAAAAAAAGTTTAGGAACAAAAATTTCTAAAACCTTGTTTAATGTTGATTGTGTTGTTTGGTAGATATTTGTGGACAAAAAATTTTTTTTTGTTCCATCTCAAACAGAACAAACCAGCATTAGAACTGTCAATACATTCCAGAAGCACTGTACTTATAAACACATGCAGTATCTTGTATTATGTGCATCTTTATAACAAAGCTTTTTGACTATGTGACTGAAACAAACTTGTAGAACTGACAACTTGAACTGATTCATTGATCCAATTCTTCCAAACTGAACTGAATTTTTGATTCATTGAACTCAAAGGAACTGAATTTATTCTCCCAAACCGATTCAAAGGAAATTGAAGTGTGTTTCTTTGAGTATTTAGCATTTTATTGACTGAAATGTTTATTGAATTAAATTCAATTTACTAAACTGTTTACATATCTTGATATAATAAAAAATGACACTTTATATGAAAAGGAAACAGCATCAGCTGTTCAGACTTGATGCTCAGTTATACATTTTTTGGTAAAACCAATTTCTTTCTGTGTGTGGGCTACACTAGGGATACAGCGATAAGCCACTGTTCACCACAGTTTAACCAGCAGATAGTTAGCTTCGTTAGCTTTATCTGTCACTTTTGACAGTTGAGTGTTTTGAGGCCAAATGTCTGCAGCTTTGATGGCTTTAGTGCCTCATTTGAAAAAAATTCTCCAATTTCAACATACTGTACCTTCGATACCTGCCTCAGAATCCGCATTTCTAAAACCAAATATAAAGTATTCAAGATCCTATTCAGCATCACACCACACGCCGCCTTTGCTTGGTGCATACTAGGATCTTTTCTGAAAGAGAGACAATTTCCAGTGGACGGTCAACCTTGACGTTGTGATTGATGCGTGATTGGTCTATTAATTTTTAAATTATAATTTAAATAATTACTGACGTTTACCATTAGTGTTTTTGTTCCTGTAAAAATAACCTTTTAAAACAAATATTTTGAATTCATTAGTCACTAAAAAGAGTTTTAAAAAACATGGTGTATTTGCCTCCACGGCCCACCAGGTGGCGTGCCCCTGCTAGAGAAACGCTGCAGTAGCTGCAACTCTTATTTCCTGATCAACAGATTCATGTTCATTTACAAGCTAACACATTTAAAAAGATGTGAACATACAGGTTTAAGAAAAATACAGGTTATTTTATTTCAATTTCTTTTTATTGATACTTTAAATTCTGGATATTCTGGGGTCAGTGCCTAATGCATCTATCTATTCCCACCTCTGTGTGACAATATTGTTTTACAGAGACCATGAACCCTATGAAACTTCCTTTCTTTAAGTGTTCGGCAGACCTGCGAGGCTGCAATTAGCTTTTTCAGCAGAAAGTTATTTAAAACTGACCTTCATCTATCAAACAGAACAAGAATATTATTATCTGTCATCCAAGTTTGTCTTTGCATTTGTTCATTCCAGCGCTAACACGGCACACAATGTCTACGCTGAGGAGGAGGACGAATCAAAAAGGTTTTCTTCATTTCAGCAGACACAAGAAAACTCCATCACAATGAACAAAATGAAGGTGCTTAAGGCCAAGATGGAGAATATGAACCTTAACAAAAAGGTAACAGGGTTTAATGAGAAATGCACTGTTCATTCCTCGTGTATTCTTACTAGCTCATCTCGTTCTGAATCTTCTCGTTTCACTGTCGTCTGAAAAGATTCAGTCAATAGAAGTCTTATACTGCTCTCTCCTCTAACGTGATGTTGTGGTCACACAGAATTTTCTGGATATGGAAGTTCCTGTTTTTAGATGCTACCATAATGAGACCACCCACGAGTCAGGGTTTGACTTGATTATTCCGTTCATGCCATGGTCAATTGCTAACATAAGCATTGTATAGTTAATAATAATAATATCTGAACTGAATACACGACACGTCTTGTTGTTTAATCCACAATTATTGTCACCAACCAGAAAACTTTGTTCTCCTCACCTGAAAAATTGAGTTTATGTAATTAAGAATCACACCAATTTTTAGGCAATAATTGCTTCGGACTTAAAATTAGATTCATTTCCATACAAAGTTTTTTGCAATATTGCGTTAAAAAAGCCTGGATGGAGACACTAAGATGCGCATAAATTTAGAAAATGTGCCAAAACAATACTGTGCATAACTGAGTAGGATTCAGTTTATCAGATTAGAGAAAATGGGCATAAACTACGATAGAGGCGCGTTTTATGAAGAAATCCCAATGGAATGCATTTCTGTGTGAACTGGGCCACGATGGGGCGGTATTAATGGACTAACCAGCGAATCAATTTCATTGCAAAACATTTGAAATGTTGTTTTGGTCGTTCTAAAATTCCTAAATTAAAGTCGTTTCATGAAAGTGGTTCTTGGTTATCACCTTCCGGAACTGTTTTGAACAGCTGCCTTCAAAAGCAAGCTCAGATGACTGCACATATTAAGTTTCGTCTAAGTGTTCTTAAGAGGTTCTTTGCCTCCACAGTGAAGAGAATGGTATTAAATGGAATTAAAAATTCACCAAATCTCACTGTTCAAGAACTGCAGCAAATGAAGCGTCATTTGCAATGGTCACAAATTGTGCAGCGAAGAATGGTCCAAGATCCCTCTTCCTATGTTCTCTAATCTTGTGAAACATTATAGGAGAAGACTAGCTGTTGTTTTGTTGGCCAAAGGGGTAGTATAAAGTATTAAACATCATGGGTGCTAATAATTGCAGAACCCATGATTTATAATGAAGATTATTTCTTATTGTGGGAATTTTTTTCCCACTGAATAAACGCACTTGAGTTGGAATTAAGTTGGAATTTCCTCTTTTGTTCATTGTGGTCCTGTGTTATTTAGAACAAAACCGAATTAAGCTAAAGAACACATTTTAACCAGGGGTGCCAATAATTATGTTCATGCTCTTCTGATTAATGGCAAACTAGAATCACTAGACAGTTAAATGTAGCACAACTAAGTTAATTATGATTCTATGTAGCACCAGATTGGTTTGCTAGTGATCTTAAAGTGAGATTTCACAAAACCATTTTTTTTTTGGTGTGAATCTTCTTTTTCTTTTCTCCATTAGCCTAAGAAGACTCTTAAATTAAAAGTCAAGCCTCCATTGGGTCTCCAGACACTCAGTGGTTCACCAGGCCCAGCCCGAAGCCACCGAACATTCCGTGTTCTTCCTCAGATAGGCCATACCTCTTTGATGCACCCACCTCCAGTTGCTGATCAGCTGCAGGAGTCTGCTGCTCAACCACTTGGTGCTGGCTCCATCTGCCATCCGTACACATCCCTCTCATGTCGTGGTACTCCTTTCTCAGCAGCTTCCAGCATTTGTACGCTTCAGGCTGAAGACCCTTGGAAAAACCCGGTACCCAGGAACATCATGCTGCCTCCCAGTGTCTCAAGAATGGATTTGAGAGGACCTAAACTTATGAGAGATTATTTGTTTCCCCCTTTATCTCTTCTGTCCAGTCCCGTAGCTCAAGAGGAGACTGAGATCCAGGGAGACAGTATAACATTCAATGAGAACCCTACTCTAATGAAAGCTTGTACCTTTAATCATCCAGAACCCTTGAGTTTGGACTTACCTGGTCAACGGGAGCCATCTCTGAACTCAATGCCTGTACCAGAACGCAACACCACAGCTCCGATTCTTTCTAAAGCCTTCAGCTCAAACTGGAGGCTGCAATCCCAACGTGATCAGCACCACTGCCCCGACCACCTTGACCATCTTCTCAGAACAAGTAACTGCCCATCACTTCCCATGGTTTCTTCCTCACAGACCTCCAATCATGGCCTCAAAGTGGACAGAGAAGAGATATCCAACAGTGGAGGCTCTGATATTAAGATGCCCAGCAAATCCAAGTCTCTGGACTCGCCAAGGAACACACAGCTGATGGCTTCCCTTGCAGGCAGGGGAAATCTGGAAGCCTTGACTGGTCCTTGTGCTCTGGGAAGGTTATGTGCTACTGCTGACCCCCTACCAGCTAAAATACATTTGCTCCAGGAAGACCCACTGCGTAGGATCTCCCCCCTAGAGAGAGCAGCTGGCTACACTGTGAGTTTCGACACTATTCACTTTGCACCATTATAACACCTGATGTTATTTGATTTTGGGGAAATATAACTTTAATTCCGAATGTTATATTTTAGCAATGAATGTAAACGAGGGGGAATGTGAACAACAAACTTAACTATTCAACTACTCAACTATAACATACAATTTTTTGCATTTTCATGCTGTTTTAAACATGGAAAGCTTTTTCAAGAGTGACCTCTTTCATTTGTATCTGCTACAAGTAGTTTCCAAGCAACTCTACCCTTAGAACTTGTGTGGCAATCACAGCGGCTGTTCTGTTAAATTTTGATTTCAAATATAATGTGGCGGCTTCAAAAGTTTATTAGCTTTGATATTTTTGGTTTAAAAGGAACATTGTAAGAGTTTTGACTAATTTATTCAAAAATATAATAATTCAAAATATGAGAAAATGCGCAATCTTCTTTCAGTTCAGTTTTATATACCCAAAATCTTTAATTGCCATCTAGTGGTGAAAGGAAGGGATAACCTTTGGAAGTACAAGACCTGTGATATGCCGTGTGATGCACAGAAAAAACACAAAAAGTTTTTGCAACAGTGTATAAGATTTAGGAAATGTTTTTTATATACAATTTTCACATTTTTGACATTGTCTTAGTATTTTTTTTTTGTCAATACTTTTGATTTTTGTAATAAAATATAACAACTGTAGTTCCAGTAAAAAGTGACATTACTACTGGGAATTCTATTTTTTTTGTACAATTTCAGGTTTGTTGTGGAATTATTGTGTGATACAATGGAAAATCTCAAAAAATGAGAATGAACAGTTTTTATGTTGTAAATAAAAATCAAGTATTGAGACAAAATAAATTTTTAAAGCCCCAATAAAAGCAAAGAAAGGCCAACCTCTCCTAGCCTTGTACACTATTCCAAACACTTTGAAAAACACAAGCCATATCACAGGTCTTGTATTTCCAAGCATTATCTCTTCTTTTCACCACTATAGGGCACTGATGGCACTGGTTTAGGTGACAATCTAGCCTTTTCTCACATTTTTTATTACCAATAAGTTATGTGTCATAACTCAAACATCAAAACTAATAATCTTTTTGAAATTTACACTTGAAATACATTGAAATTACATTTGAAATCGTGTGCAGAGACTTCTAATGGTTAACCCAGTTCATAAAGATACAGAATATGTTCTTAGAAAAGTGTCAGCAGTTATGAGTAGAGCAGCTTTCAGCATTGTTAGTGAAACAAAAAAAAAAAGTTGAGTTTTCGGCTTAACCACTTTGTCCTCCTCGATTATAGAATATCTTGTTATTGCAGGTGTCAAGCTCAAGTTGTTTCTCCAGTTCAATAAAGAGGCTTGGTGAGTGGCTTAAGATAATAATGTTCTATTAAATGTTGAAAATCTGCATTTTTTTAATCTATTTGCTGCACCAATATCTTAAATTATCATATGGTGTGACGTGAAAGCGTCACTTTATATTTTCATATAGAGTCACTTCCTCAAACTTTTTAATCATGACTTTTGTGATATTTAACTGATTTGTGAGTGTCAAACCATATGACATTTTTTATGTTTGGATCAAAAATTCAAGTAGAAATCTTAATATACACACAGCCCATTTGGTTGCATTTTACTGTATTTTGTTAGAGGAATAACATTCAAATATATTTCATTAAAAGTTCCACTTTTTTTATCACACACACAGTATGATTTGTGTTATTTGTCAACCACTCAATTTAGGGAGATATGGCCAAAACATATGTTTAAACATAGAAGGAATGACTATGTCTTATTTGTATCTCTACTACAATACTGAATGTGTGCGTGATTTTGAAGCAAACGTACTGTACGTTCAGTATTAGTGAGGGTGTGTGAAACCACAGACCGACCCTAATCAGTGAGCAAGATGTCGAGTCATGCTGTGTTAAAATTGCCACTGCCGCTTGCTGCCATTAGTCTTTTTGAAATTAATTTAATTTGAACCTGTGGAAGCATATCATAACTGTAGAAACTGATGAAACAGCAACATAATTTTTTTTGCTTCATCTAACACAGGCCGACGCGTGCAGAAGGTTGAAAACATTTTCTTTTTTATTATGTGTTTGTTCTGAATGTTGGATTAGGCTCTCCGACCTACCCCTTGCCCCCTGTGAAGATTTCCAGTGGAACAAAAAAGAAAAGCTCCAAGCACTGCTTCCTGTGTGGGAAGAAGACTGGCTTGGCCACCCGCTATGAATGCAGGTAGAATGACAATAAATGCCCAAAAAAATGCTTAACCTCTTAAGCCCGAGAGTCCCCGGTACCGGGGACTTGCCCCCTTGTGCGTTACATTTTCACTCATAGCTCACGAACCCTGAGAATAACCCACACATATTAAATACTGTTGTGTTCAGCGGAAACTCCTCTAAAAACGTATCTAATTCAATTTCATATCCGTTAACCACAGCTCGAACGCCATGCAAATAAACAACAACATGTCCGGAGTATAATTCATGACCACGTTTTTGTTTATGTGCGATATGTATCCACAATATAAATGGAAACACCAAAACCATTACATTAAATGAAAGCTAACAACCAGCTGAATCCAGTGATATGCAACTCATTAACATTGCATGAAGTATTTCAGAGCAGGGAGCGAAAGTTCCACGAAAAAACACCAGCGAAAACCAAGCAAGCATGTAAATCTTGTCTTACCTTTGCCGTTTTTTCAACAAAAAGTTATTTCCATAGCGATAAAAGTCCGTTTGTTGTTATGTCCGGTCGATAGCTTCGCGCAAACGCCATTTTTGATTATTTCTGTAGCTCTGTGGCGTCACCAAATATGGAATGACTCCCCGTGCGTAAGAGGTGGTCTCTCCACGCTGCGCGTCGTGTGATTCGTCGGCGATCCCGTCAGTCTCAAAATGGTTGAGCTGATTGGTTTCCATAGAATCAGAGCTTTCCAGCGATATATAGAGCTCCCGGATTGGACAGATGGTCGTGGGTAGGGACACGCAGAAGCTCGACGTCGAAAGCGTTTGTGAATGAAAGGTTCCCAAAAGCGCAGCAAGATGGCGTAAATGAGCTTCTACCCCCCTTTTACAGCGTTGCTTTAGGAGTTTTTTTTTGCTGAAATCATGTCCCATAAGCAAGAAAAGAAGATTATGAACGAAGCTGAAGCTTTGGACAAGATTTTTTCCATATTTCAATTATTGTGCCAAATTGTGCCAAACTGTGCCAACATGGATTACGCCTGAACTTTGTTCAATCAAAACCTTTACAGAATATTAGTTTCTTGTAGTATGAACACCAAACTTGCTACAGATGTTCTTGACATGTAGTGGTTACAATTGATTGTGTTTATTTGCTTCGTTATAAGTAAAATAAGGAGATATTGGAGGAAACATGTGTTTTTTTTTTTTAGGAGTTCATTTTTTTGGCCATTCCAGCATCAATTACTCTTACCCAGTGTTCTTGACTGTCAAATTAACTCATCCACACCACTCCCCAAGAACCTATCTTCATTTTGATACCAAGATTTGCAGTTTAGACCTTGTAAAAGCTGAGAAATGCCTTAAAAAAGTAAAAGTATAGGATTTTTGGAAAATAGGCCTCAGGGCTTAAGAGGTTAA
>SRMA01027156.1:88222-115488 GCA_007224835.1 Danionella cerebrum | reverse complement strand
AACTACTTTTGATTTACTAATGGAACTATTGCAATGTTTTCATCCATTGAGGCTTCTTTAAATGTGTTGTGTGACAAAAGAGTGTCAGCAAGAATCAAAAGAAAAGGTGTACAGAACAGTAGTGAGACCAGCTATGATGTATGGGTTGGAGACTGTGGCAGAGATGGAAGTAGCAGAGATGGGGATGTTGAGGTTCAGTTTAGGAGTGACGAGGATGGACAAGATTAGGAACGAGCACATCAGAGGGACAGCTCAGGTTGGTTGTTTTAGAGACAAAGTCAGAGAGGCCAGATTGAGATGGTTTGGACATGTGCAGAGGAGGGATAGTGGTTATATTGGTAGAAGGATGTTGGAGATGGAGATTCCAGGCAAGAGGTCGAGATGAAGGCCAAAGACGAGATATATGGATGTGCTGAAAGAGGACATGAAGGTAGTTGGTGCAAGAGTAGAGGATACTGAGGACAGAGTTAGGTGGAAAAGGATGATTCGATGTGGCGACCCTTAAACTGGGAACAGCCGAAAGGAAAAGAAGAAAGAAGGCTTCTTTAAATGTATTTGCATTATAACATAGATTATCATGTAAAGCATGTCGTTTTTACGACTTTTAAGAGTGTTTACTTGACATAGTTTGGTGGGAAAAAATGGACATTTTAAATTGCTCAGAAATGACAAATCTGTGTTTGGAGCCAAGAACAGGAACTAAAATATATCTCATCAACTCATTAACTTCCATTTTCTTTTGCAAAGTTCCCATTACAATCCTCTTAAAATATATAAAATAAAATTATATCGTCAAATAGTGTTCGTCTATAAATACACTACTGCATTTTGGTACGATCTTAAAAACTCTTTGACACAGCTTGTAAATATTTCTTTGTGGCTGGACTATTGTAATGATCTTCCATCTCAAGACTTCAAATGATGCAAAATGCCTCCTTGCAATGGCTTCCAGTCACCTTTTGAGGTCTTTTCAAAGAACTTTTATGGGTTCTTAAGGCATTACATGGCTAGACATCTCAATATCTGGCATAGATATGTTTGCCGACAAGTTGTGCTTCTTTTTTTGAAATCCTAATAATGAAATCCTCTCACTGTTGAAATTAGGAAGGTCTCATCATCAATTTTTCAGAAAAGGCTGAAAACCCTTTACTTTACACTTATCTCTTAGTTTTCTTGTTCATTAGTGTTTATTATTCTGGTTGTACCGTGTTTTTACAGCACTCTTGCCGTAAATGTGCTTTAAAAATGTACCCTACCTAAGATTGGCAACAGTTTCGCCCTTCTTCTATGTTCATCCTTTCAAGCCAGTGTTGTAACTCACCCAATACCTTTTCTCTTTTCTCTCTCTGGTTCTCTTCCTGTCTACCTATGTCCCCAATAAAGGATAAAAGTAATCAAAGCTTTGACTTCTCCAAGAGAGACTATTCTTTGGCTCTGCTGAGAGCATTTAACATTAATACAAGGAAATGTTTCACAGTATTCAAAAATGAGGAACAATGACTCCAGAAAAGTTTGCAATACTATACTTGAGTTCTGTTGCGAGATATACAGTTTTAAAGTAGCCTAAAAGGATAATTATTGCAATGTGCATTAATTAATCGATTTGACCTATTTATCAAGATGCTTGTGTGCGTATGTGTGCGCTTCTCTTTCTGTGTCAGGTGTGGAAACATGTTTTGCTCCCTGCACCGTTACTCTGAGACCCACAACTGCACCTACGACTATAAGAGCTCTGGACGCCGCTTCATGCAGGAGAACAACCCCCTGATAAGTGCTCCAAAACTGCCCAAAATCTGAGACATTGACAATATAACAGGTGAAAGGAAAACCGAACTGAAGAGCTGAGTTTCCTCGCTGAGCCACACAAGCACGGTTTTGAAGACCGCAAAATACTCTAAGAAGCATCTTAAAGAGCCTGCCGTTCAAGTGTTTTTGACCAGTCAGAGGCCTCAGAGGTAGGTTTTCTGTCCGTAAAGGTTTCAGGTTTCGCCATCGATATGACAACTCTGACCCTGGCGTGTTCTTGGATACACTGAACTGTGATATAAACATCAAAACAGCATAAAATTTCTCCAGTCGCAGGTCATAAACTGATTTTGTTCTTTGTTCTTTTGACTTGCATAAACCCTTTCAGATTCACAATTAAACTGTTTTAAAGATAAACAATATTATGAACCTCCTGTTGCTGTCAGGAGCGTGTTACTCCAAAGTTTTTGTTGTCAAAAGTTTCAGGTCAAGCAAAAAGTTTTGCTAAGAGACACAATCTGTGTGAGTTGAAACTTTAAATCATCAGATTGCATGAGCGTTAACTGCATCACAGGATAAATGTTGGTCTTGTATTATTCATCCATTGTATTATTCATCTCCAGCTCACAGCGGGCGAGAGGCGGGGATACACCCTGCAGGGCAAGTGTTGTATTACACAGACTGAATGCAATAAAATTTATTTTTATGTAAAAAACACACACACGCACACGCACACGCACACACACACACACACACACACACACACACATTTGGATTTCTGAAAACTAGAACATTTTAATGTTTCGTGAGCTCGTGTGAAAACAAAATATTTAACACATTTTGATTTATCACTCTTAAGAATTGGGAAGCATTTTAGAAAAGCTTAAAGCTGTAAAAGTTTCTACAACTGTAAAGCTTGCGATGTTGTATATAATAAACTTAAATAATTCAGATTAAAACAGTCATATCACTTAAACTTTTTTTTAAGTAAATATTCTTGACATTAAAACTATTCAAATTTCCTGTTTATAAAGACTCTTTGATGCAATATTAACTAAATATTCAGTTGTCATTCAAACAAATAAATGGTCAATAGCCATGTTTCCATCTAAAGATGCAAATTTAATTTTCATGCAAAACTGGAATATTGCCTAAGTACATATATTTGCGAAAAAAGCATCCATCCAATGAGTCCAAGAGAAATAACTTGTCACTTCCTAATAAACTGGCGGCAAAAATCTAAAGAAAAATGGAAGTTGCTGCATTAGGAGAAAGCCTTTTTTCATATTTAATAACTCACTTTCATCTTAGGACACATAGACGACACGTAAAAGAGTTTTTCTGTCTAAAGGATTCATTCATAAATAAGTTTTTTGAGATAGGAATTTTGGGTTTTCATGAGCTGCATGCCAAAATCATTCATATTAAAACAATAAAAGGCTTGAACTGGTACAGTTCTGTGGTACAGAATCTGAAATATATGAAAGTCTAATGTATATGAGTACATTACAGAAAATAATGAACTTTATCACAATATGCTATTTTTTTTTTGAGAAGGATCTGTTTGTGTATCCTGGTGTTTCCATCCAGGGTTTTTATGTGATTTTCCAAAATGTGCATACAAATATGTGGAGCTGCAGCTGAATATTTCTCAGTGATGCATACGGCGCTTCAACATTGTATTCGTTGGATTTGTACAGCCAAGTAGAATGGGCTGCTTTACCAACAGAGAATATAAAGAAGCTCATCGACAACCACCCCAAGAGACTTCAGGCTGTCATTGATGTTAAAGGGGGGAATACAAAATATTAAGAGTTGGGGTGTGTAAACATTTGACCAGGGTCGTTTGGAATGTTTCTGTTGTTGTTATTATTTAAGATTACAATAAATGCCTTCACTCATGAGTGGGAACAACGTTTTTGTGGCATCGTTCATATTTTCAGAAAAAATGGCCAAGAAATCAGAAAATTTGGTGTGTGAAGTTGTGAGCACAACTTCTGTATATGACGATACAAAAATGCTTTAATTGTGTTTTCTTTCCTGCTCTTCCGAGGCCTTTTTTGGATTTTCATTGAAACTAAATGTTACTGTTGCAGATTAGATTTTTCTTTTTAACCAAGAGAACATCTAGTTGTGGTCTTATGTTTTCCTAGTCATCATTTGCTCGTCTAAAAACAGTAGCAACAAAAAAGCTAAGAACTTTCTGTACAATCTCGTTAGTAAAGGACAGTTTCACCCTGGTACACTGTTCAGCAAATGCTTGATCAGCTAAACGTGACTCTATGCAGTTTGACCTTGCAGCAATGGAAACATCTTGATAAGGGCTGGTCATGAACTATATCCACAGACCGGTTGCCAGGTTCAATGTTCAGTGTTTAATGATCATCAAAAAAAATAAGCTTAATAAACTTAAAATTTGGATTCTTTCCTGTACTTCTATGATTTGGTTTTGTTAAGGTGTTTAATAAAATACTCTTCATGCTGCTTTTGTTGTTTCTTTGTCAGAACAGTGATGCCATGTCAGGAACGAGGGGAGAGCCAGTCTTGACTTGTTTCCTGTGCTTGACTAAATGGTGATCATACTTTGAGCAGAGTTTATATAAGTGCCAATAATTTGTAAACTTGCTTCTTCCTTTAAACCCAGTAAAGGAATAATATAATCAAGAATACAACTTTTTCTTTTCTTTTGATTCCCGTTTATGCATTCATTTATGTTTTGGTACTGTGGTGATGGATAAAATAAATTATGTTATTAATTTTGTCAAAAAACAACCACCAACTTCCACAATCGCTTGTGATTTTTGAAAACCATTTTATAATTCAAAAGATAGAATCTGAGGGTATTTTTAGTTTTTATTTTACATAAGCTACTAGAAAATCCACAAAACACTGTTTTGTTTTATTTAAACCTTTTCATTGATTAGAGATTTTCACATTTAAATTGGTGCTACCAAAATACTATTAAAGTCTTGAAAAGTATTTTTATGTGTCACAGAAAATCACAGAAATTCATTTAAGCCCATGTTGTAAAAATGAGCACACTGCAATTCTACTGTTAGTAGAAATGCCACACTTAAGACTACAAAATGCTAATTACCAGGCATTCAACCTTAAGGGATTAGCAAACAGGTGACAAATTAACAAAGAAAAGCCCTTCCCACTTCATGCTTCTAGGGTTGGCTCCCCTTGGAAGAGAAATGTCACAAAAAAAGTTGAGGCCTACAAGAAGATCAGCAAAACTTTACATATCAGTCAAAGTACTGTAGTCAAAAGTGATACAAAAGTTTAAGAAAGATGGAAGTGCAACCATCTGTCAGAGACTTCCAGGCTTTCCGCTAAAGTTAACATCTTGACAGGAGCTTCTTCTGATGAGAAGGTTGAAGAACATCATCACACCAGTCAAACCAGAGTTTCTTGTGAGACGATACAGCACACACTGCAGAGGTATGGCATGCAAGGGTATTGTCCAAAATGGACGCATTTCATTGATGGTTTCATGAACTCAACAATGTTCTGTTGTATACTGACGGAGAAGATGTTTCCATCACTCCAGGCACTTGGCCGTCGTGCACTTTTGCAACATGACACTGATCCAAAACCAGAGGTGGGACCAAGTCAATACAGGGCAAGAGCAAGTCATATCTAAAGTCGCTATAATAAAAAGCTTTCCTGTGGTTCGTCTGCCAACTGCAGACGTAAATGTATTTTAATCCATTAGTGCCAAAAAGCTAAGCCTTAAGTCACAAAAAATGACTAAACACAGATTTAAATGTTGATGTAAATGAAACATCTGATGTTAAAATCTATTAAGCCAACAGGACTCAAGCAAAACAAATATCTAAAATGACGAAACTTTACAGTAACCTTGAACGCAGATTTGATTCCTAAAGGAAAAAGTTCAGTCATGTGCACATCACTCAAATGGGGGGGACAAGTCTTTATATTGTTGACTCTCAAGTCAACAAATTAACAACTTGTGTCTGACTCGAGTACAAGTCATATGACTGAAGTCCACACCACTGTCTGAAACCTCCATCTAAAGTTACCATTATTGAAGTGACAAGTTGAGTATCACTCTCCATCCAATTTCTAAAAGAGGTTATTCTTGAAGAATGGAAAAAGATAGATGTTGCAATATTTTGCCAACTTCCATGCTTAGAAGACTACTATACAGTTGTTTTGTTGCGGAGTGTTCATTTTTGCTTCAGCTAAATTCAGTGAAACTGATGATTTTGTTATTTCAGTTAGATTATTCATTTCAATTTATGTTTTGGAGGTAAATAAGTGTTCAATAATAAACTATGTCTTGTAAATAGTTATGAAAAATGTTCTTTGGTGATTCATGTCATACTTATAGGGGGTGTAGTAATTTATGCGAAACAGTATGTTGATAAGGGAGGATTTGGAGAAACAGGTGGAAAACTCAAAAATATTCCCGACGACGAGGTTAATTGATGTTGAAGTAAGTACATGAGCTAGAGATTACTTTAGCTTTTCCTTGTCTGCTTTGTAATGGTTTTCTCTTTTTAGTGACGGTTAATTCAAAAAAGGGTCGCGAGCGCGCATGCTCTCTGGTTTATTTTGCTCTGCCAGATTGGATTGTGCTGCTGAACGCGGAAGTCCATTGACATGACGAGCACTATCAGAAGAAGAACATGAAATAAAACCATAAACAGCGTTTCGGGTGTTCCGAGAAACATGCGGTGAGTTGATATTAGAAGGCAACGCTTATAGACGGCAAACAACGCTCTACTGTCATTATGAACCTCTCTTCTGTTGTTTCGTTTTTGGCACAGTATGGCAAGACATGGGCTTTCGTAAATGGGGAACATTCGTTTTCGGTTTCTATCTAAACACTCTTCTGAAAAGAACATCATTATGTTTGATGAAACACCGAGCAAGACTAACCGGCTGCAGCGCCTTTGTTGCGACTGGGAGCAGCTGCATTTAATTGGAAACGAAAACGATGCTCCGCTGTCCTGTTATCAGAGATCAGCTGTCATAATGCTCAGGCGAACGAACCAGTCTTTTAAAGGAAGATTCGAGACCCGGTAAATATGCCACGAGTGCCCTCCAAGCAACATTCATCATTCTTACACGCTATAATAAAATATCTAAAATTAGCACCATAGTTTTTTGCTAACATATATTTTAAAAGAGCAAACCGTACCAATAAAAAAATTGCAAATAGCTTGCAGTAACCAAATAATATTCAACAGTTCTTTTAGAATTGTGATCCACTCATCCAGTGGATGCTGCGAAACCACCTTTTTACCAATATTTTTTTTCTGGTATGCTCACCAATACCAACTCCATTACCTGCTTTTTGGGGTGTGCCAATTTTCCAATTAATGACACCGTGAGACTAATTTTAAGACAGCTGTATCATGTATTTGTAGTGACATGATGGCGACTTGGATTCTCATACTTCCAAAACTAGATAACTTCCAAAATGTTACGATGCTGGCAATATGCTGCGTTATCAACTTCTGAAAGTGGTTGACCATTACTTGTTCGGCTCTCTTGTTATCTCTTGCCATTTCTCCTGGTTGGTTGCTAAAACGTAACGCTATTGCTAGAGGCATTTCTCATTGTTGTGCTTTGGTTTCAGATATTTTATCATTTTATAAGCAGTTTTGAGGAACGCATTACTTAGTTATTAGTTGCTGTAATTAGGTCCGTTTTTTGAAATGCAGTAATTAAACTATAAACGTTATAATGTAAAAAATGTTATAGTTACAGTCCAAGTAAATAAGCGTTAATGCTGTGTTACATTGTTGCTGGCAGAAAGCACCTATTTATAATTTGATTTTATGAAATAGCTTTGTCAGTGTCAGTCTGGGGTAGATGCTTGGCTTTCATTCTCACACAGGGGGGAGAGGGGCATATATCAATGCATTTGTAAATGCATATCTGCAATGCATCAATGCATATCTGCAGCAAATATCCAATCAATGAACTGCTCTTTGTGTAAATATCCAATTACTAAAGTTTGGAAGAGGGCGGGACTTCTCGTGTTTCACTCTTACAGTGGAGCTCCCTCAGTCCGCACTCTGAAGAGGCACCGTCAGCTTTTAAACTTATTGCTAAAGTAACTAGTAATGTAACATGACAGATAAAGTTATCAGTAGTTGAATTACGTTTCTGAAGTAAATTGACCAACACTGATTGCAGTGTATTGATATCACAATTGATATCAGTGCATCCCTAAAGGAAAATATTGTGATGTTGTTGTCTGTGGTGAAAGGTAACTCAAATTACTCTAGTTTAATTGTTTTGTTTTTTCAGAAATTGTGGATTCAAGTTCTGTATCTGTGCTTTTACTGCGCCGCTTTTCTTCAAACTGCCTAAATTACTTTATTTTTAATAGTAGCAGTAGTATTAGTATTTTTTTAGTGATCGACCGATATTGATTTTTTTATTACCGATACCAATTATTTGCATGTTTATGTGCCCGATAACCGATATTTATTTACTATTATACTTCTGTTTTTGACACAATGATTTTCACAACTTTCATGTTAAATTTATTATTCATATTACAACAATAAAAATATTTTATGAAAAGCATGAGCAGCAACACTAACATTTCCAATAAGCAAAATAAATATAGAATGTCTTTCTTCAAGCACAGGAGTCATATCAACTTTGCAGAAATGTAACTTCATTTTAAACTACAGTTTTATTAGGTTTATAAAGCTGTTTATAGGCTAAATAGTGAAGAATAATTTGCTGGATAATGTTAATTTACTGAGTAATATTCTGAAATATTGAAATATAACAAACAAAACATAGTTTTTATTGCATTTCTGATATGTTATATCACAATTACGTTTTTGAAAAAAAAAATGTTTTTGTCGTTCTAGATTATTAAATGCGTGCTGACAAAGCGCATTCAATTTCTTAGTTATATTTATTTAGAATATGTTTATTAGCGGAATGATGATTATATAAATGTTAATACAATTCGGGGTGTTTTAGTGAATCTTGTTAAAAGTTATATGCGGTGGCTGTGCTGAAGCATTTCATGAGCATCAACCCGCTGAGTGAACAGCAAAATGGAAGCGACTTCACGAGACGAATGAGGAGCATATAGACGCGCATTAGTGGCTGTATTTAATTGAGGCAAGTTACGTCTTTATTGGAACAGGACATGACGGTTTATTTTAGCATTCGTGACTCCGACTTCACGAGACTAATAATGAGCATGTAGACAACAGAGAGAGAATTAAATTCAGCGCTTTTATTTACAACATGTGCTTATTCATGGCTGTATATTATTTAATCCAGGCAAAGTTACGTCTTTATTGTGACAGGATTTGACGGATTATTTTGCGTGACTCTGTGAGTTCGTCTTTATTTCTTAGAGCCAAGCTGCATAAATTACATATCCGTAATTTATGTAACACATCTAATTTGTGCATTAATAGCTGTTATGTTAAATAAAGTTTACTAAATATAGCAAAGTTACGTCTTTATTGTGACAGGATTCAACGGATTATTGTGACTCTATGAGTTTGTCTTTATTTGCCAAGCTGCATAAACTACATATCAGTCATTTATGTAACACATCTAATTTGTGCATTAATAGCTGTTATGTTAAATAGTTTACTAAATATAGCAAAGCAAGTAAGTATACTTTACCTGTGCACGCAGTTGTTGTTCCCCTTAGACGCCGTGCTGCAATGGTGATCATGCGCGTAATTCTCAAAACGCCCACAAGATGGCGGTGAACCCGATATTACAAAACCGATAACCGATTATGGTAAAATGCTTAAATATCGGGAAAAATATCGGTAAAACGATATATCGGTCGATCTCTAATTTTTTTCTACTCTGATCGGTACCTATCCTGTCCAATCAAATAGCGTCCCCCTAAAAATGAGATATAGCAAATGTAACCAATCCAACAATACAACAGGACAAATAGAAATTATTTTGATGTTTTGATTTAACAGCTTGTTTATTTTCTTTTATCCTTTCAATTGCTAGGCAAATATTTTAATGTTTCATTATGTAGCAGTTAATATCTGGCTTGTTTTCTTTTTTCTTTCTACTTTCTTTTTTCTCCCTCTCTCTTCTCTCTCTTCCTTTCTTTTTCCTCTTTTTCTATCTCTCATTTTATTTTCGCTCTCTCTATCCCCTGTATCTTTTGAGCTCAACTGCAACTGCTGCTAAACCAACCGACTGCCACTTATTTACCATTTATTTAGTGGCAGTGGCAGCTGAAAGGTTTTCCCGCTACTGCAATAATATGTTAATCATGTTATTTTAAAGCTTTTTGCTTATAGGGACTATTATAATTTTATTTCTTCACCCTTGTGCAAACAAATACTTTGTTCTTTTTTTATTTAAATAGAAGTTTATATATGCTTTTTATATAATAATGATTTGAAGGCAAAGGTATCAATTGTATTAAATGAATTGTGTTTAAAAAAGTTTTTAAGCTTTATATTAAGTTTAAACATGCATAGAATGTTTCAGACAATCACTTGGCATAAACTCAATGCATTTAGGCATGTTGACATGGTTAAAATGAGCATCAGAATGGGGTAGAAAGCTTACTTTGAACATGGCATGGTTGTTGGTGCCAGATGGGCTGGTCTGATTATTTTAGAAACTGCTGATCTACTGTGATTCACCACCACCTGTCTAAACCATTGATACAAGGCAGTATGGATTCATGCTTTCATGTTGTTGATGGAAAATTATGACCCTAATATTCTACTGTTGCTGCAGAAACTGAGACTTACCAGACCAGGCATCGTTTTTCCAATTTTTTGTTTTGGTGAGCCTCAGTTTCCTGTTCTTAGCTGGCAGTTGTGGAACTCGATGTGGTTTTCTGTAGCCCTCAAGTTTTGACATTTTTGACAAATTGCATTAAAGAGCAGTTGGACCCATGTACCTAATAAATTGGGCAGTATGTAGAGTATGTATGAAAGTGACAGACAAGACCAAAATTCTCTAAAACAAGTGAACCCAACTCCAGCTTTATTTTCCTTTAAGCCTTTTAGATCAAAATGTACACACAATGTATGAAGAACAACAATTCTACTACATAGTCTTGTCCACATAACACTCTAAACTACACTTGGCTAATACAAACTTAGAGCAGATGCTCAGCTGCTAAACCTGTGTCTACACAGTTCCTCTGTGAAATTAAGAGACATCCAAGCTGATCTCCCTTTCCTGAGCGAAAGTTCAAAGTTAAACTATCACCCATAAAGCCACACCACAATCAGCACTCAGTCACAAGTCAAACTAAGCACACACCAGTGTCATGTATCTACTTTCCATCAATCACTAGCACTGCCCTTCAAGATCCTCAACCAGAAGACAAAAAGTAACCTCCTCAATGCATTTGGTTTCGTTTCCTAATGGAATTTCCTACAGCACCATGATAATTTATGCTGGGGATGGTCCAGTCTTTGAATGGGAAAGGAAGGAATGAATCGGGTGCTGTGCTGCTCAGTGTTAGTGTTAGATCAGCCGGCTTTCATCAGAACACACCGAGTTGGTTTTATCCGGCTCTAATCTCTCAACAGTCCACGAGGATGCTGCAGCTCTGGCAGAGTTAGAGCTCCGCTCGGATATCGAGGTCATGTAATATAGCTCACTGATGGGCTTTAAGCTTCTAAGCCACTTATTATGCTTTGAATAATTATCAGATATCACCACTCCAGTCACAAATGACAGTACCTGACATTATCCATTTGCTCAAAATGGGATGTGATGATGCAACTTCTCCGGACAAACCATGGGCACTAACGGGACATACCACATATGAGTGGGGCCAACATAAGAGTTTTGCACTGCCGTATCGGATCAGTTTTTCACAAGGAGAACGACCAATGAAAGCTGGTTCTTTTGATGGTGTGAGTATGGTGTAAAAGTGCTTTTCCCACATTTTCATAGCGAAAAAAAGCCGAATATCTTAATATTTCCTCGACCCAGATGAAGATCACGCTGCTGAGAAGTCATCTGAAAATTTGTGCGAATCTCAATTCGGATCAGTGTGTAGAGCAGGGGTCACCAACCTTTTTGAAACCGAGAGCTACTTCCTGGGTACTGATTAATGCAAAGGGCTATCACTTTGATACCCTCTTCTGAATTTATTAATAATTAAGGATATTCATCTCTGCAAAGACACTGATCATGGGAATTATTTCTCACACTGAATATGAATTAAATGAATTAACAAGGTAGTAAACAAATAAACACTTTATATTTATGATTTGTCTTAGTTCTAGTGTTATTTAAATTGAAAAAAAAGTTCAAAACACTTTAAAATGATCACTTCTATAAGAGTCCAAGGAAATCACAATGTCCAATGTACAACTAATAAATCATATAAATATAAAAATATAAAACAATTTTTTTTTCCATTGTTAACATTACAACATACACAATTTTACAAATGCATTGAACTAAACATGGACTGGGAACCAAATCTGGTATCGGTTTCTTTCAGTTATTGGGAAGCCTGGCATTGCGGTTTACCAGTATGTTGTACTCTGAGTGAGTTTTGAGATGAAAGGTGTTGTGAAATGTCTCTCCACGTTGTGCCTTTTGGCCACCACCGCCACAGTCGTCATACAAACAGAAGACAAACATAAGCTCCTTCCACAGAGGTAAAAAAAACCTTTACCTCGCATTCGTCGGAATTATTAAATGATCTTTTTATGAGTCCGTCGTCTCATTTTCGCTGCGCTGCTTTATATGTTTCGTCGTAGCGCATCATTCTGACCTTTCAACTCTCCCCGGTCGTACTTCATATATATATATAATTTTTTTTAATTTATATATTGTCACATCAAGCTTACATGCAAGTGTCCTTTAAACAAGAATAACAATCATATTAAATTAGATTCAGCTCACTGGAAAGTGGTGCTATTTGAGCTATTTTTAGAACAGGTGGCGGGCGACTGATGTGGTCCTCGTGGGCGACTGATGTGGTCCTCACGGGAGACTCCTGGTGTAAAGGCCTTAAATCGATTTGGTTTTGTCTACCATTTATACTGTCTGAGCCACTTTGTTGAGCAAATTGTCACAACGTTTTGTAAAAATGACATTTTATATCCCCTCTTTCTCTCCATCAGCTCACAACAAGAGCCAGCATCCATCATGTTGGTGCTTCTGGACACACTTCAGCCTCAGTGAGTGTGAACTCCACTGAACTGCTGGAATGAATATGCCACTGCACCAAATATCTGTCATCCCTCGTGATGTCACTTCCTCTCGACTGTCCAGCAGTGGGAAAGCAAAGGACAAGGACAAACAGGTTCGTCTTCCTGCTGAGATATAGGTGGCTCTGTGATCATTGACCCATGTTTAGGCTTTCATCCTGAAAGTGGTTGAATTCCTGAGTGGTGAGATTCCTGTTTTCACACCACCGCTCTTAGGCTTTTATTTCGCATCTCATAAAATTCCATAGATTTTCAATCGAAACCTTGTTCTCCACTGAACTTTAAAATTAAAATCTTAGCAGATTGCAGATCAGTTTATGCACACATGAATTAGGGGTGTAACGGTTCACGGTATGTATTGAACCGTTTCGGTACGGCCTGTTCGGTTCGGTACACTTGCGTACCGTTTCGGTATTCAGTATTTTTATTAAATTATATAAATGTATTATTAGCGCGATATTAAGCGCAGCGGAACAATGTTCCTAGGCGAGTTTCCGCACGGACGCTATTGAGTGAAGCACAGCTGCACGCCGGGTAGCTGTGAGAAATGGACACAGAGAAAGAGAAGCCAGCGCTTGAAGACATTTCACTACAGTCTCGTGTTTGATAACACTTTGGCTTCTCTGTTAAAATACATAACGGGGATAGACGAGTGGATAAATTTAAAGTTGTATGCCGACATTGTTCCACGGAGATCGGGCAGGCAACACATCTAACATTTTCTACTGCTGGAGATATTTTCGCTGCAACCAGATCTATGCTCTCTTCAGAATAATGTGGATTGGTTAATCTATCCTAACTATCCTAACAGTATTTCATTTATCTATCCTAACAGTATTTCATCATAACTAGTTGCAGTATTTCATTTTTTATTTAAAAAATGTGTTTTTCTTAATAAAGAGTGCAATTTATTTAAAATATCACCCAAATGTGTCACTTTTATTTATTTTATGCAAGAATTCTACTGTGTATTGGCAGCTTTTCAAAATAAAGAATATGTAAGTTCTTATTGTTTTGTACCGAACCGAATGAACCGAACCGAACTCTCCAAGACACTGTACCGAACCGAATACGATTTTAGCGTACCGTTACACCCCTAACATGAATGTCTCTGTTGTGGTACGAAATCTATCATGTTTTGTTCCTGTTCTGTTTGGAAATAATAATTTTGACTTTGAAAAACGACAGATTGCTGATGAAGGGTTAAACTAGAGGAAGTACCAGACGCTTACTTACACAAGGCTATGGAGTGTTTATCGTCAATGATACAGACAGGAATGAGTTGGTGCAGCACTGTGATCTGCCAAGGAAAGTGAACTTGATGTGAGCTTGATGACTCATGCTTTACATCCCAGCCATGGGATTTTTCTGTCAGTGCTATTTAAGGCTTTTTCAAAAGCATTTTTTGATAACATTCAATGATAATTTTTTTTATTTCTCCCAAAATTAGAAATATTTTCTTTAAAGGGTGGTTATTATTTGTTTTTCAGGCATATAGTGTCGTTTTATAGCACATTCAAGTAACAATTTTACCTACAGTTGGATTGTAATCGCTGTATTTGTCATAAACAACCTCATAGAAATTTGACTTGGCATCTTGGCTGAGCGTAATGCCCTGATATTCACCTGTCTCTTTAAGAGCCCCCTCCTTCTTTCCGACCCGCCCCCTTCAGTGCGTCATACTCCATGTGCACTGCCACCGTTTGTTTTCATTTTCCGAGCGCCGCTACATTTTCATAGTAAAACATTCAAATTGTGTTTTTGCAAAATGGCAACGGAGGATATTGTACAAGCCTATGCACACGATCCTACGTCGGACCGGAACCGGAGCAAGTACAGAGACTTTTCCAAGACGTGTCTGATTGGTAAATTACTTCTCGTAAATTTACACCAGTTTGTGGAAACATTTTACTACGAAATTAGAAATATGCATCATAATGAAACTATGTATTGTTATGAAATAATACAAAAGCTTTTTAACCATTTTTAACGAAGCGTGTCATCCTTGGGAAGTGTAAAGAAAGTGAGACCAGCTGTTGCTAACAGTAGATGCGAGTCTTTGCCGGAGCTGGAGAGGAAGGAGCGGTGCAGCAGCAGACGGGGGACAGAGGCGGAGCTACGCAAAAGGGCCAGGGCTTCGCAGAACAGAGCGTTTTAGCACTCCACAATGTTTACCGCAGGAGATTCAAGGATTACTCAAATATGCATGAATGATTCAAAGTCACGAATCAGGTGGGTTTTTAATGAGGAGCTGACATTATAACACAACATAAAGCTCAATAAAGTAGATTTTACATAATCCCACCCTTTAAATACTCTCAGATCAATTTAAATTAGCTGAAAAGTGGCCTATCAAGTGATTTTCAGCCATAACGATGATTGTGTTATGAGCTAATCGAGGTGAGAGGCAAAGACATCGAATTGAGAGACCCTTTAATACCACACTAATTGAAAGCTATAAAAGACAAATATATATTTTTACAATGATCACATCCATCACTTTCTCCTGTCACTTCCAAAACTCAGAGATACCTGCTTCCTCAGCTGAGCTGGGATCCAATGATTTATGTTCATATTATCTGGCACTTCAAGGATTTCATTTTGGTTCTTGGTGCTGTCTCAGCTGGGGACTGACTAGGGCTGGGCGATATGAAGCAAAAAATATATCTCGATATATTTTGCTATATCTCGATATACAATATACATCTCGATATCTTTACAGGATTTTTAACCCCCCCCCCCTCCAAAAAAAAACCCTACTGCAAAAAAAAAAAAAAATACAAATGTCAAAGTCGTTTTTTATTGAAGCTCAGAGGTGCTTCTGCAAATTTTCTTTCAGAAATCCTTGTATACATATTGCCTTTTCATTCAAAAATAAAACAACTAAAAAACAGGCAGTGCATAGAAACAAAGTGCTCCTGTAACTTTTAGGATATAAACAAAATCCCTGATAACATAAATAATAATTTAACTGTAAAATAATACACATTGCCTTATTCATATATATTCATATTCACATTTCTTTTCATTCAAAAATAAAACAACTCAAGCTCATCTTTGCAGGACCTCTGTTGTAAGTAACCTTTTCCAATTCAGCAGCAAGCCGCGCTCTCTCTGTAGTGTACAGTCGCGGGAGTTCCTGTCTCGAAAAGTAATGCCGACTAGGTGAACTGTATCTGACTGGGATCAAGTGTTTTTAGCATACGTTTAAAGCCACGTTGTTCAACGACGGATATGGGTGCCATGTCCACCGCTATGTGAAATGCCACGGACTCTGTGATGCTACAAAACCTTGTGCTCTGTCTTTCATACTCTACACTCCGCGATATAGACTTTTGGAGATTAGTTGAGCTTTGGTTGGCAGCAACTTTCACGGCATTCACGGCAGTAGACATCTGTCCGTTGTTCGTCTGGCGACTTAAAACCAAAGTATTTCCATATAATGGAGCCAGCTGTTCTTTTTTTGCAACAAGTTCGGTAGCCTCCGGGCTGGTTGCGGGCGCCTCCATGTTGATTGAGATGACAGGCAAGGGGAGGGGGAACAAAAGCAAGGAGGCGCGGACGAGCGCAGCACAGAGAAGGCACACAAGCAAAGTGGCGAAAATTAAAAATAAGACATTATATCGATATGTACGATATGCCAGAATTCATATCGAGTTTAAAAAATATCTCGATATATTTTAAATATCGAGATATCGCCCACCCCTAGGACTGACTACAAAACATTAGTTTTTCTGAAGAGCCTTAAGGCCCTAAGTAATCTGTTACCAGTAGTATCTGTAAAGTTTGAAATGCTGCCATTATACTGAAGGGAATTAGGGATTTTAGACCGTACATGCTTTGCCTTGGCATGGTATAGAAAGTATGGTACCATTTAAACCAATTGTGCAAGGGCACTAGATAAATTAATAGGCATTTCAAAGGGAAATAGTAAATTGCGGAAAAGTCATTGTCAGCACAGTGCACTACCGTCCTCGACCTGCTCTCACTTGTAATAATATGCATTACAAACAAAGCACTGGGTTATCAATTAAAACACATTTTACACATTTTCTTCTTTTCCTTTCGGCTGTTCCCAGTTTAGGGGTCGCCACAGCGAATCATCCGTTTCCACCAAACTCTGTCCTCAGTATCCTCTACTCTTGCACCAACTAACTTCATGTCCTCTTTCAGCACATCCATGTATCTCGTCTTTGGCCTTCATCTCAACCTCTTGCCTGGCATCTCCATCTCCAACATCCTTCTACCAATATAACCACTATCCCTCCTCTGCACATATCCAAACCATATCAATCTGGCCTCTCTGACTTTGTCTCCAAAACAACCAACCTGAGCTGTTCCTCTGATGTGCTCGTTCTTAATCTTAATTTTACACAAAGCACGATTTTATTAATTTATATGCATTAGATAGCACCAGTACTTAGTTATTTTTAACTAATTTAATGGGAAACACAACTTTATTAATTTTAATTAATTTAATACAGTGGTTTATAAATAAAACAAAGCACTACGTTATCAATTAAAACATATTTTACACAAAACACGATTTTATTAATTTCTATGCATTAAAACACACCAGTACTTAGTTATTTTTAACAAATTTAATGCGAAACACAACTTTAGTAATTATAATTAATTTAATACAGTGCTTTATTAATTCAAATGAATTTAATACAAAACAAAACTTTATTATATAAAATGGAATTAACACAAAGCACAACTTTATTAAATACATCAGCATAGTGCACTACCCAATGCAGACCTACACTCCCTTTTAATGAATGTGCATTACGCATAAAGCTTAAGTAAACCAAGTAAAACACATTTTACACCAGTTTTATTAATTCATATGCATTTGAAAACACCACTACTTTATTATTTAAAACTCATTTAATGTAAAACTGAACTTAATTCATTAAAATGCAGTTAGCACAAAGCACAACTTTATTAAATCTCTGGCACTGAAGCAAAAAAAATAATGGCACGTCTGACCCTCAGTTTTTTTTGGAAGCCTTTAGGATGACCAAATGTTGCCAGCAGTTGTGTGGGGGGAAATAGGCATCTGTAGAATAGGCAATGTGTGAAATCGTGAATGCGTCATACTCAGCACTCCTTTGGCACAATTTTCAGCAAATGTTGCACGCTTAAGATAGTGATAGCCAATATCTATGTACCAGTGTACATCTTCCTGATGATATAAATGTCTCCTTGCAGTATATATCATAGTTCTGATGACGCACTTCAATCAAGAGATGCTGCTGCCCTCTAATCACAACGGCTAAACACTCGATATGAAGTGGAGAAGACATTTAAAAAAAGTTTTCATTGCTGATAAAAACAGGAAGCGACTCATTTAACAAAATGATAAACTAGGCAACCATACCTGTTCACAACAGATATGCACATAAAAAACACACGGAGGTAAACAACAGACGGCAGAACGTCTGAAGACTGGTCCAAAATGCTCTAAATGGACGGACTTTGCTGCTTGATTTTGACCCTGGGCATCTTTTACTTTTTCATTTGTGTTAATCGATGTACATTGCACAAGATACTTTGATTACAAAGAAATCCAAGTTTGACCGAGCTGCTGTGATAAACGGTGCTTTATAAACAGACACACACAAAGCGAGAACAGTTACTGTATTCATTCAAAAAGCATGTTTCTGTTGTCTTCATTTGTTTTTAGTTCAGATCAGAGTTCGATCATGTTCTAAACACTAATGATCAGCTCTAGAGTTTGTTTGAAACCCTACTGAGACCACCTTTTCAAGGTCTTTCTTGTCCGCTTTTGATACAATTTATAGTTCAGTGGTTCCTTTCTCACCTGCCCAAGCAAACTGAACTAAAAGGGAAAAAAAACTCTAGTTCGAATGAACCGAACCAAAGAACGAATCAGTTTATTTGATTGATTTAATTGAAATTAATTTTACAGCAAAAATATCATACATTATTCAATATCATACATTAGCAGCTGCTCTCCTTGAACATTTTCCTGTGCTCTAACCTTTAGAAATTGGAGTATAAGGTCTATACACAGCGTTAGGGTTTAACTGGCTTGATTCCCTCGTGAGGCAACTTCCACAGTGACCACACCCCTTTGAGTATAGTTGTTTCCCAATGTAGCTCCCCGTGTGAAATGGAAATGCTAGTGTGGGCAAAGTATATGACAACTTTTTTAACTGGATGTAAATAATTATCAAAAACGCTGTCATTATTAAACTATTAAACAATTTAAAAACTGTTTAACTATGGCCTCTGCCAAAAAAAGCCATTTTATATGTAGTGTAATGAACTAATGGGCCACAATAATTTCGCAGCTTTTTGATGTTTTTTTTTATACATGGTTTTATAAATTAACATTTAAGTTTTTCTGAATTTAATATAAGTGTTAATCGAGTTAATAGAGAAGGAGTGGGTGATGCCATTGCACATTTGCTCTTTTTTTAATCTTTTTTTTCTATTTTTTGTGTTCATAAACCATTTTCCCCCTCTTTCAGGTAATGGTGTTTTCCTTTTGACAAAAAAACCTCTGTTATTACAATCAATCAATTTTTAGTATGAGCTTCACATAAATATTTTGATGGAGTGCAATTATCTAGTTCTTGGTTCTGTGGGCTGATGTCACTGACTCCCTGCCCAGGTTCTCATTACTAGTTATTGAACAAATTGGAGGCCAGTTGTAGTGTGCTCTCCAACACAGACGCCATTTCCATTCTATTATCTTTTCAGAGTGACTGTGGAAAAACCTCATTTTCTTCCATTGGCAGCTGTACTCTGGTTGTGAGAATTCTAAAATAAAAAAAAAAATAAAATAAAAAAAAATTACTCTAAATACACTACTGATCTATTTGATGTCCAGCTAATTAAAGTAATGTTTTCACCAGGTTTATAGTTTTCTTTATCATCTGGACTTCTGGGAATGTAAGTAATTTTGACTACATGCTTGACTTATTGTAAAGCTTAACTAAGCATTGCACAAATGTATATAAAACCCAGCTGCTAGAGGCTGTTTAAGGTTATTGTTGACTTATAATGGCCATTGAAAAGTAAAGAGCGATTTACCCTTAATAGGCCACTGTAAAATGTTGATGGTTGTATGGTAAAGCGTATTAACTATGCACACCCTGATGGGTGTTAGTTGAGCTAGCGTTTTAAAATGTTTTATAAGGATGCTGAACACTACCTAGCAATATAGTATTGCTCCCATGGTAAACATTTTGGTAGACGACTATCTTCACTTTGGAGAACCATGCAGATAGTTATGGTTGTTGTTTATTACTCACAGTGACAAGTGCTGTTTTGCCAGCAGCAAGATTTTTACCTTTTTAGGAACTTTTGCTATAGTATACAGCAACCATTTTCATCAGGTTACTCTAGTTGGTTAATAAAAACAATAGCAGTCCCCCTTTCTTCATTATTCACCCCAAATACATTGGAGGCTATAGAGACTAGACTCTTTGGGTTTGGTTCTGTGTTTTGCATTAGGCTCAGTATGGTTTAGCTCTGGCTTAGCATACAGATCAGTAGTGGGCTGTATAGCCATTTGACAAGAAAGAGCAGCCCATCTGCCTGGTGCAGACAGCTTCTCCTGTGTATATGTGGAAAGAAACGTTCATTTGCTCTGCTTTAGATTCAGCACCAGCTACCATTGCAGATGTTAGTGCTACTGAATTTTTACAAAACAACAAGTGCCAGAAACAGCAGGTATTTAAAGGACACTGCTTCTTTCCTTAAAATGTTTTCAGCCATATAGAAGCTTAAAATGATCTAATGCTGATGCTTCCGTGTCATTTTTGTGATTGTTTTGTCTTTCATATCTCTGTATGGGGTCTGATACATATTTCAGTCCCACCTCAGATTTTCCATAGAATCTCAGCTTTCTGTTTTGGGTTTGGCTGCAGTAAAGTTCAGGTTTTCCAAGGGTCCTATACTTGAGAGCTAACATGATTTTATCTTGTTTTTCCTTGCTTTGCTGCAGGAAAGTGCAGCTCAATGTGAGACATAACAGTTTAATCTAATATATGGGAGTCACACTTTACCTGGTAGATGTGAGTAATATTTACTGTGAATATTTTGTGGAATAATTCAGAAAGTATTTATCCCAATATTGTAATAAGAGATAATTTAGAAAATAAATAGTGTGTTACTGTCAATTAATTATTGTGTCAAAGGCATCCGGCATACCTCGCACATGTTCCTTTACACCTCAAGGTTTTGTGAGACTGTATTTTAAGGAATTTGTCTTTGTGCCTCCAGCTCAATGTAGCTGAATAATTCCAACAGTCCTTGCATCCACCACTCTTTCGGAAATAAACACTAACCATCCCTCCAGCTGCAGTTCAAGCTTTGGAAAAGGATTTTATTCTATTTTTTTGGCTTGGACTGAAAGAGCCGTTTCGCAGATCATCTCTGAGTGGCTCCTAATTAACAGTGACACACTGATTGGGGTTTTTAGGACTCCCACGATTCGCCTGATTTGCTCCTTCTTAAATCAATTGCTGTGCTGCTAAAGGCTTTGTGAAGGAGCTCTGCCAAGACTGTGGAAGAAGGAGACCCTTTTAGACTTCCCCCGCCTCGCTGCCATCTTCAAGCACTGGCCTCTGGGAGATACGGCATCTGAGGTCCACGCAGACTATGATTATCCTGTCCAACAGAGAAGATTGGGGTCAGTTTAAGAGCCTTGCGTATGTAAATGTTCACAGATACCAAGCCCTCCTACTGAACAGTTATCTAACCTCTCAGCATGACGGAGCTATTTTAATCATCCGTTTTTAATCTGACGTCCATAAAAGATAGTTACTGCTGGAGGAATCTATTTTTTTTTAAATCTCGGCCATGAATTGTCAGCTGTTGATTCAAACTGTCAGTTTTATCTGGGAACTCTTTACATTGTTATTGGCCCACCACTAAGGCTCATGCACTCCAGGGGCTTCATGTACTCACGTTTGCATTGATTTCTTACTTAAACATTGTCTAAAATGCTTGAAACAAAAAAAAATGTTGTGCAGTTGTTCCAATCTGCACATACACAGGTTCTCACTTAGATTCTTTCTGTAGTTTCAATTATCTTAAAAGTAAACACCCCCACTCATCTCCTGCCTCATTTACATATATTTAAATATGTTAATGAATACGATTGAAAGAGAAGCAGATGCAGAGAACATGCCAAAAGCGATAAACTTTTTAGAAGTTCAATTGACAATGCTTTTGGCAGTTTTAAGTTCCAATAGATGATTGTCAGGGGAATCTTACAGTCAGGTAAACCATTTGTTACAAGCTGGAGTAGACTAGTGGTAGAGAACCTGACTCATAATCTGGATTTTGTATCTAGATTCGAGATAACTCTTTGATATTTTCCTGCTCTTTCATGTTTTTTTTCAAGTCTATTGCATCCTTAAATAAAGGGTAGAAATAAATGTTTACAAAAAAAATTAAAAATGCATTTCTCAGTAGCGTCGTGGTAGCGTTTAATATTTTTTAAAACAAAATAGCTTTTTATTAGCGAAGCTATTTTATTGATCAAGTAGTGCGGTAGCGCCCCCACAAAGCTAACGCTGCATATCCCCAAGCGTTTCTGAAGCTAAAGAAAAAAATGGAGATACAAATGCTACTGATTACTGATCCTAGATCAGTGAATTGACACACTTCCTATCGACATCTTTTGCGTCATTGGGCGGACACTTGGTAAATTAACTACTTGATGTGAAGAATGCAGAGTGTTGAGTCACTGTGCTCATATCTCGACAAATACATGCTAGTAACTGAGACAAAAGAGAAAAATTAGAAGAAGACGAAGAAGACAGAAGACGCTGTTAACTTAAGTTTCCAAGTACGAATTTGAGAACACCCATTCTTCCTAATAAAATCACAATTCAGTACAGTGTGCAAAACGCGAACTCGCAACTGGTCAGCATCGACTCCACGAGCAGCGCCGTCATGGTAAAAAATCATGTATAATTTATAGGCAGTGAATTTTTTTTGTTTGATTAAGTGTATAGCACAAAATGCCGCTGGATATCTTAAAAGATAATTTAATAACATTATTTACACTCTGCAGAAGTCGATTGTTTAAAATAAATTAATTAATTATAAATATTTTTCGAATACCAACATGTGTGTTCTGTTTTTTGCCATGTTGGTTCTGTTTGGTTGCTGCTATTGTTTTGAGCTGCGTTCTTATGCAGCATTCAAATATTAATACACACACTCTTGGTGCCTTTCAATTGATATTGTGTTTGTTTTCTGCAGCTAAATTGGTGCACAACAGTTGAGGAATTAATAATTGCACACTTATGTTTCTCTAATTGGATTACTGAGAAAGCATTGATCTGAAATTGGTTCAATACTGAAAATAGCTTAGATGTAGTGAACTACTTCTACCATGTTTCTGTAGCGTAGCTTGCTACATTACTCGGGTTAGTAGTAGCTTTAGTGTAGTAAAGCTACATTTATTCAAGAGTAGCTGGTAGCTTGCCCAACACTGATCATCACTATTTTTATAGTCGCAATCACATTTAGTGTTGGTGTCTGGATGGATTTCATAAGCTCAGTTTCGTGAACATTTTGGATGAGCCATTATACCCGTCTTGTCTTCATGAGGGAAGAGTTTGGGAATTTGGGTTATAGTGAAACGACAGATAAGAGGAAGAGTGATAAAGTGGGAAAAGAGAAGCAGGAATAGACAGAAGACAGACAGACATTAACAGCTTCAGACACATGAGCTGAATTTGCTGGTTGCTGGGGAAACCATTTCCCAAGGTCAGAGAGTTGGTTTTACCCCCTTGAAGGCGGCATGAAATGAAATGTTCAAACGATTGTTGGTGCAAATTATGTCTTGTGCAAGAAACTAACAGAAAGGTGATGAAATCAAAGAACTAGACAAAGAAATTGTGCTTGGTATTAAAGTTACAGTGCAAGATTATTCATGGTCTTAATTTGAATTTACTTGTGCGTGTATAATTCGGATTTTTGTTTAAGATGGATTCCAAAAATATACTTTTTTACAGATACAAGATGTTTGTGTATAGAATTTTTGTGTCTGTACATTATATATATAGCGTCACACTTTTCATACGCACACAATGTCTTTTTTAGCAACACAACACTTCTTTGATTTTGCTTGTTTATTCTATTTTTATTACATTGATTAACACTTTACATTGATTTGCTGAGCTCTTCAGGTGTTTTTACCACTTTCTTTTGTTCGTTGGGGTGTTTTTGTCCAATATAATGAATAATTTGATCAACTATGTCCTCCATTGAGATGATGATTCATCCTCTTTCGGCTAGTAATGCCTGGAAGTAATGATGCATTGCACAACTTCCCTATATGGGTTGATGTGGTTTAAAAAATTCTAATTAAGTCAAATGTGCATCACTTTCTAAATAAATAAGCAGTGGATAATGTGTATGGATATGACAAGTTAATATAAACAACTGTGATTTAATCTGCAGCACCATTAATGATTGCAAATGAAATTGGTTTGATTCCCTGCTGTGATGCTTTAAACCTTCTTTACACAAGCAAAATCTAGAGAGCTGAGAGCTGGTGTCAATATTCCTGTACAATTCTTTTCATACTCTATCCTAACTAATCCAAAGCAAATCCCTCAGTATGTGAGCTGTTTGCCAAAGTTGACGCACACAAGGAGGAGACGCATTCCTGACTCTTGAGTTATGAAGAGAAGACATATTTACTCATGTTTTCCTCTTGAAATGTCCAAGCAATCTTTTTGAGAGCCAAGAGCAACAATCCCAGAGCTTCACTGTTCTCTTTTATACACTAAACTAAAGCAACAAGCCCTCAGAATCCAAGAAGATAGCATGCGTCATGGTTTTCTGAAGCCTCAAATTTGCTATAGATCACGATTTGTGTATCACTGCTGGAGTATACTGAGAGGCAAAGGGTGGAAATGCAACCATCTTACAGAGACGCCCAGGCCGTCCACAGAAGTTAACATCTCGACAGAGGCGTCTTCAGATGAGAAGGTTGAGGAAAATGCCAAGCAAGTTCACTGGAGTTAGCTAAAGCAGTAGAAAGCCAAAGTCTCCTGATTTGAACCCATCGAACACCTGTGGGGAATTCTGAAGAAACCGGTTGAGCATCACTCTCCTTCTAGCATCCAGTCTCTAAAAGAGGTTATTCTTGAAGAATGGAAAAAGATAGATGGTGCAATATACCGCCAACATTTTCAAGAAGACTTGTTGCTATTCTTAAAAATCACGGTGCTCATACAAAAGACTAGATGTGGGGTTGTGGGGATGTGTTTTAATGTTCACTTCAGACTATTTGAGTAAAACTGAAGATTTTGTCATTCATCTATATTAACATTATTAACGTTAATTAAAAATGTTTAATAAGAGGTTTACTCATTAATGCTGAGCACTGTAAAGGTAGTAAAAATGGTGGGTGAATGTGGGTGAAAGAAAGAAATTTCCCTTTTGAAAAACACTAGTAGCGAGTTATTCTATTTTTTTATTTAGATTTTTTGACTGTTTTGTTTGATAGTTAAGTAAATAACTCAGTAAATAAACAGGATGGTACAATTTGACAAAGGTACAATTTGACTGTTTGGGTTTTTTGAAACATAAAAAGCAAAACAAAAAAAGAAAAACTATTCAGAAGAATAATAAATGAAATCAATTAAAGTAATCAATGATTTTTCTATATAATTTCTCTGATCTGGCCCCTAGAAGCTCAAATTCTGCACCATACGGCCCACCAGCTATACGTTTGAATTCCCCTGGTTTAAGGGGTAATATAAGTTTAAATAATAAATAGGTAAATAAAATTCACCTTTCACTGAAGTTATGGTCAATAATTAACAATAGAATTGTGAAAAACCTGGTGTCAACATTGTTTCTGTCTTTCTACTCCTTCAAAAGAGCTTGAACAGCACATTTTGAAAGCCCAGTTTGCTATTATTAAATCTTTGTCTGGGAGAGACCTTGTTGATGCACTGTTGTTGATAACTACCTTGTTTCTTGTTGCTGTGTTCAATCTTGCCATGACAAGAAACCTCTTGTCTTTCTCAACCTCACCTTGGTGTCAGAGTGTGGCTGTTCCTCAAGTTTTAAGCCTCCTCCTACACAGCTCTTTCAGTTCATGACTAGGCTTCAACCTAAGTTTTACAGTGATCATTAGCATCTGTTTGGTAGAAATGGTTGGTCATACACCTGACTAATGCCTGACTGTGTCGGTTTGTCTTTAAGAGTTTATGCTGTTTTGATGAATCATTATTTATATTTACCTGACAAACTTTTGCACAGTACTTTTCCGTATTTAAACATTAGTTTCTCCAGACTGGGAAGTGTTTTGTTAATCCTCTTGGGTTCCTTCATCTGTGCCAAAAGCATGCGGAAACCCACACACAGAAGCAGTGCGCTAAAACTCTCTCATTCATTCCACTGGCAATAAAATAAAAATGTTCCTTTTCAATGAGAACGTTTCTCAGTAAAGTGCAATTCTCTTGATAAGCTAATGTAAATGCGGTGAGAGATCTATGTGATGTTTATGAATGTGACAGTGGCTCCGAGCCATCTGCTCCTCCTGATATTTGAGACGTGTTTAGCATGGCAGCATCTCTCGTTCACATGCTGCAAGAGGAAACCATACAACTCCAGACAAACCAGAAGAGCTCTGTGTGCCCCAAGTCTGTCCCTGAGAGAGTCACCAAAAGAGTTGTTAATTGCATGGTTCAATAAGGGGCTTTTGGAATTTGGTACCAGTACTTTATTTTAAGGAAGCTCCATAAATGAAATAAATGGAGTTAATCCGGTAATATTTCATACTGTTTAGATTAAAGGCCTCTACACACGGATCTAAAGTTTAGTTGTCAATTGAAAACCATGGCCGCCAATGGGAGCTCACTAGGGGTGTAACGGTACGCTAAAATCGTATTCGGTTCGGTACAGTGTCTTGGAGAGTTCGGTTCGGTTAATTCGGTTCGGTACAAAGAAATAAAAACTTACATAATCTTTATTTTGAAAAGCTGCCAGTACACAATAGAATTCTTGCATAAAATAAATAAAAGTGACACAGTTGGGTGATATTTTAAATAAATTGCACTCTTTATAAAGAAAAACACGTTTTTTTTAATAAAAAATGAAATACTGCAACTAGTTAGGACCTGAAAACTTTTAACACTAGCAACAGCTTCAGCTTGTATATCAACAAAACTAACTATTCAAGTTTTAGGCTAAAAAGATTAACCTATCCACATTTTCTGAAGAGAGCACAGATCTGGTTGCAGTGACAATATCTCCAGCAGTAGAAAATGTTAGATGTGTTGCCTGCCCGATCTCCGTGGAACAATGTCGCCATACAACTTT
>SRMA01027156.1:17103-88212 GCA_007224835.1 Danionella cerebrum | reverse complement strand
CCGAACCGAACAGGCCGTACCGAAACGGTTCAATACATACCGTGAACCGTTACACCCCTAGAGCTCACACATCTGACCCAACGAGTGGTGCCAACAAAAAAAGGTTTGGATAGCCATATTGGATCTGTTGTCTGCAAGGAGACAGCTGGCTCTTTTGATGATGTAAGTAGAATGTAAAAAAGCAGTTTGGTGGCGCTCATCCCATATTTTCGTAGCGACATCGCGCAGGAAACACGAAAGAACTATTCCACATTTTTAGCAAACAGCTCCCTGTTTTCAACATAATTTTTTTTCGATGTGTTCTTTGATTTCTTCTTTGTCATAGTTTTCTTCTTCCCTGTTTCCCCGCATGTGGTGGAGTGGTTGTACTCCCTCTTCAGGCAGGGAGCGTCATTTCATCAATACTTCTTTGAGCACCCTGCTGAGAAGCCATCCCAAGATTCGTGTGAATCTCATTTTGGATCGGTGTGTAGAGGCATAACAGCAACGGTGTTGTTTATCTATACAACCTTTGATTAGTGGAGGATGAGATCCAGGAGGTTGTAAGCAAATAAAATGTTCTGTGACAGCAGCAAAAGAACCGTAAGGTTACTCTCAGCTAGTCACTTTTGAAAGCTCTGGAGTGGAGCCTTATTAATATGAGAACAGTGTCTGCTTTCGAGTGAGCTTTTAGTGGTGATCAGACTCAAGATGGAGGATCATTTGGTGCAGCACAGACACACACACACACACACACACACACGCACCCACACACACACACACACACACACACACACTGATGCATTTGGGTTCAAGGTGATTCAGAACTTGAGGTGGTTTTGGTGAAACTAGTGGTTCTAGCGGAACTAGTTTCGGGATTATTGCCATTTTATAATTGTCTGAGGACAATAAGAGTAGCATGGTGGTGGTGCAGTTGGTGGCACTGATGTCCTTCCTGGAAGGAGTTTGCATCTGGAGTTTCTTCTGGGTACTCTGGTGTCCCCCACTATCCCCAAAACATGCGTCCTGGTATTAATTGAATACCATAAATTCCCCTTAGGTGTGAAATTGGGAAAAAATGCCAAGTGATAGACTGGCTACCTCTCTAGGGTTTACCCCAGCTTCTCTGTCTCTCACTCTAACATATTGGAGAAGGCAGATCACCTTTTTCTGACAAAAAAATCTTGGCCTCAGATTTGTAGGTTCTGATTTTCTGCAAACCACCCCGGTGCACACCGGAGGTCCTGGTCTGTTGAAGCCAATATAACATCACATACTTTGTGAGGTTGGTCATCATGCTTACTAACCCCGTCCTGGCTCCACGGATTTTTCGAGCCAAATGAATCCCTCTGACTGTACTGTATTTAAACTGACCAGTCGAACTCACCAACTGTTAATGCACTGCAGAAACAGATGGCGCCAGTGCAGCTCTGGTGTGTGGGAAGTTGGCATTGATTATCACTGTGTGTGTTACTGACATCTGCATATGATATGATGGATCTGCCTACTCCTGCTCCCTGATTATCTCACTAATCACAAGTGCCATCATACATTAGAGGATTGTGCCATGGGATTGACTTTTGAAAGTAGACGGCAACTACTTGTTCCTAAATTTGCATGTATTTATCCATTAGGTTTAATTTGAGGCATACATTTCTGGTTCAATTATAGTTAACATTAGAGGTGTAACGGTTCACGGTATGTATTGAACCGTTTCGGTACGGCCTGTTCGGTTCGGGACACTTGCGTACCGTTTCGGTATTCTGTATTTTTATTAAATGATATAAATGTATTATTAGCGCGATATTAAGCGCAGCGGAAAAATGTTCCTAGGCGAGTTTCCGCACGGACGCTATTGACTGACGAGCACGAGCGCGAGAATCATATCAAAAGCGAAAGGGAAGCCAGAGCTTGAAGACCCTCTCACCTCACTACGGTCTCGTGTTTGAGAACACTTTGGCTTCTCTGTTAAAATACATAGCGGGGATAGACGAGTGGATAAATTTAAAGTTGTATGCCGACATTGTTCCACGGATATAGTTTCCGCACGGACGCTATTGAGTGACGAGCACGAGCGCGAGAAGGAAAATTACATGGCAAAAGCGAAAGGGAAGCCAGAGCTTGAAGACCCGCTCACCTCACTACACTCTCCTGTTTGGGAACACTTTGGCTTCTCTGTTAAAATACATAACGGGGATAGACGAGTGGATAAATTTAAAGTTGTATGCCGACATTGTTCCACGGAGATCGGGCAGGCAACACATCTAACATTTTTTACTGCTGGAGGTAGTCACTGCAACCAGATCTGTGCTCTCTTCAGAAAATGTGGGTAGGTTAATCTATCCAATCTATCCTAACTAGTTGCAGTATTTCATTTTTTATTTAAAAAAAATGTGTTTTTCTTAATAAAGAGTGCAATTTATTTAAAATATCACCCAAATGTGTCACTTTTATTTATTTTATGCAAGAATTCTACTGTGTATTGGCAGCTTTTCAAAATAAAGATTTTGTAAGTTCTTATTGTTTTGTACCGAACCGAATGAACCGAACCGAACTCTCCAAGACACTGTACCGATCCGAATACGATTTTAGCGTACCGTTACACCCCTAGTTAACATGCATTTAAACATTTTTGCATTCCTTTTACCCCTATGTGGGGCCAGTTCAAGAAGTAAAATGAGTAGAAAAGGTGTAAAAGCTGCTGTAGAAACCTAATGCTTTTCGTTTTTTTTTGTATGATTATTTGATTATTTGTTTCCCTGTGACCTGCAACCCTTCAGATGTAAATCTGTACCTTTGGTTTGAAACCATTTGTTGTGTACCATTAAGTAAGAAAGTGAAAACTTGAATTTGTGAGGATGCACCTCTGCAGAGAGCCATTTGAACCTTTTTGAGGAAAATATCGATCGATCCATTTGCCATACGTGTTTACGCTATATCGCCATTTCACGTTGAGACAAAACCAATGTACAACTCGGTCGCCATTGCAGAGCGGTGGCAGATATGTACAAAATGTTCCAATAAATTAATACATCACTTGATTTTATTAACAAACATGTAAAATACGTAGTGCTGATTTTAATTAAAATAAAGGATTTAATTTAAGTGTATTTAGGTGCTCACAGTGCCAAACGGGGAAAAGAAAAAAGCGTTTCATGATTGATGTCGAGCATTTCATACTGTTGGCGGCTGCTCACAGGGAGCGGTTTGACAAAATGTGGAGAAAGAAGAGGATTGGTAGAGTGTTGTTTAGCAGCTCTTTTACATACAACTTATGTCATCAAATTACTAGCATTCATTGGTCGTGGTCCTTGCGCAAACGGATCCGATATGCACTCTGAAACACTTATTTTCGTTGGCACCACTCGTTTGGTCCGATGTGAAATGTTGCGTTGTCGCACAAAACTTTGCAACGAAAATTCCAGTCAATCTGTATAGGCCTTTAGAGTTCGCGCATTAAAAAGACTCATTGGCATCTGCTTGGTAGAGGAAGTGCGGACACAATCAGTCAAGAGAAGAGTCTAAATCGCCTCATATTAAAATAATGTTTTAATGTTTAATATTTCAATATCTTAATTTTGCAGTTACTTGTTTCTTTTGCTGTTTTTTTTTTGTTGTGTCAGGTGTTTGGGGGAGCCCTCTTCCTGAATAGTGACTAGTGCATCAACAGATTGTAAAGTCTGTTTTTAAAATTAAGTGTTTGGGGGAGCCCTCTTCCTGAATAGTGACTAGTGCATCAACAGATTGTAAAGTCTGTTTTTAAAATGGAACAGTTTTCTGATTTAAGGAAGTGAAAATCACTGTTTGTGGTTCTTACAGTAAATGTTTCACAAGTATCAAGTGAGTCTATCTATTTCCTCTCCAGAGGAACAACAGAATTAGAATGAGCTTTATTGCCAAGTGTGTGCAAACACACAGAGATCTTTTGTGGTACAGGGGATTAGTGCAAACACAAGATAACACACATTAAGGTGCTGAACACAGACTTGAACAATGTTCAATACTTTTTTCTAGGACTGTTTATTTTCTTGTGCACTCTACTTTTCTCTCCAGAGCATTGGTGAGTAATCACCAAATCTAGACCTTAAAACATAGCCTGAACTTTGCTTTAATAATGCTCACAGTGTTCCAACCTGTATTTCTAGCTTTGGCATTGTTTGCATGTCCCCTGGTGTTTCTGTATGCGAACACTAGACTAGTTTTGATTTTAGTCTTTTTATAAACAATGTGCATTACAGTTTCCAAATCTAAGTTGTTTTTTCGTGAATTGAACGTCCATAAGAATGGTTGAGGACAAAGCCATAATTCACTTTATTATTTAAAAGTCAAAACTATCGGTTCAAGTACACATTTGCAGATTTCAAGCTGTGCATAAGTACCGTATTTTTCGGCTCATAAGACGCACTGGCACATAAGACACACCCAATTTTAAATGAGGAAGATCTAGAAAAAAAAGATTCTGAACCAAATACTTTTGTAAAATATTTTATATCAACTGTGTAAAAGTTAACAGTCAAACATGTAACATGAACAGACAGTAAACAGTAAAAGTAACAAAAAAAAGGCTGTAATGTTTTACTTTGCCCCACTCATCATTCTAAAGTCCACCATTCGTTATCACCATCACTGTTCCAGTGCAACATCGCCCCCACATTAGTAATACCATAATAGCCAGTAACATTATCACCACATTACTAATAATAGCCAGTAACATTGTCACTACATTACTAATAATAGCCAGTAACATTGTCACTACATTACTAATAATAGCTAGTAACATTGTCACTACATTACTAATAATAGCCAGTAACATTGTCACTACATTACCACTAATAGCCAGTAACATTGTCACTACATTACTAATAATAGCCAGTAACATTGTCACTACATTACTAATAATAGCTAGTAAGATTGCCCCCACATTAGTAATAATACAGTGTTTCTCAAACTTTTTTAGTTGAGCCCCCTTTTAAACCTTTAAAAGAATCTGGGCACACCCAGATGTAAAATAATAATTATTAATAATAATTATTTAAATGTAAAATAAATGTAACTACTCCTTAATGTTAAATAACTCATTATTTATAGCTTATTCAAGTGACAATTCAGTTGCATGGTGTTAAGATATGATCCTTATGCGCTCTTACCTGGTTAGCAACACTACCCAATTGCAGAGCACGTTACTTACGTTTGTTATCTCGTATGTACATGTGTGAGATGTACCGTTGAGAGATGATTTGAGTTTGAGTTTATTAAAGAAGAGTTTCAGTCATTGAGAGCGTTTTGTTTTCCTCACGCAAGCAAGAGAGAGAGAGCTCACGGCAGCAGTTCCGCTCGTGAGTATGGATGTGGAAGCACCGCTGCGGCTACCGTAGCCAAGGCATTGTGGGAAATGTAGTTTTTTTCTCGTTTTCATTACGACCGCGCTATGGCAGAGATGGGCGATGACGTCAGCGCGCAGCGCTGGGTAAACAAATATGGCCGCGGCTTCGCCTAGCTCCGGAGCTCTTACGCCTCTCATATGGCCGTGACCGGACTTCGCGGCGCTCTGCATTCGGTCGATAAGACGCACCAACTTTTCCCCCTCAGTTTTGGGGAAGAAAAATTGCGTCTTATGAGCCGAAAAATACGGTAAATGTCATTCTGCAAACCCTTTTCCGTACATGGGCACTTTTGCTGTATACGTTTGTGGTTTAGAGGTAAATAATTGGCTAACAAATGATTTACACCAAAGAAAGGAATTAAATGATAATAAGGGGGGGGGGGGGTAATGTTATTTGAATTGAGGCACATAGCTCGCTGACCTCAAGCTAGGGGGCGCTGTGGTCTCAGAGGTGATCATTCACCTGTGCCAAGGAATAATAGAATCAATCGTAGTGGAGTGTTTTTTTTCCTTGGCAATATCTGCGTTTTCATGCGCATTTTGGAATATCCCATAAAAGAGCCTTGGAAGGAATTTTTTTGTAAATGCTCTTTAAAAAAATTTAAAAAGTAGGACAAACTTTACTTTACGATGAGACTTTGATGGAAATGCATTAACTGCATACATCCAATCATACAGTGCACTGTCAGAACTGGGGCATTAAAGGACTAACCAATGGACCGGTTTCATCACGCAACATCTGAAATGTTGTTTTGGTCATTCTAAAATTCCTTAGCCAAACTGTGTCATCAAAGTGATTCGGAATCACCACCTCCCAGAATTGTCTTGACCATTCCCAAAAAGCAGTCTCGCACCTCCATAAGCAAGAGGACATGACTGCGCATATTTGTTTTGTCTATGATTTCTGGTCCCAGTTCATCAGGAAGTGACTATTTTGTTCTTTTAGACTTATTGAATGCAAATGTAATGATAAAAAACATCCATTTAGCACTGATGATGGGTTAAACAGTTTCACAATAAAGAATTGAACCCTTGACCCATTAGATTTTATTTGTAGATATCCATCAGTCTGCATCCTCTGCTGTTTGTCAGCATTCACCCCGGGCTTGTGGACATGTCCATCTGTGTGTCTTCAGCATACGGATGCACTCTGTCAAGCACTGTGCCAGCTTACAGCATGACCAGAGCCTCAATCCCCAGGCGAATAAGCCCTGTAATTCCTTAAGTCTGATTACAAAGAGCTTGGTCATAGTGTTGCAGCTGAAGCTGGTGTTCCTGCTTGAACCAACCACAGGGATTCTTGGGGAATCAAGAATTTCTTTTACCATCACTTGGTGCTGGCCACTTTCTCTTCAACGATTCCCATCAGCAGGACTTTGAAATTCACAATAAAGGCTTTGGGATAAACAAAGGCTTCCCTTGGGTATGGTGGCAGAGCCGCTCTCGAAACTTTCTTTATGATCGTCTCAGTAAAGTCGGTCATTTAATAGAGTCTAATCTCCTTTAATTACACTTAGAAACTGCCAGTGGCAAAATATTTCAGGCTGAACTGAGCAACCTTTCTGATAGATCCATAAAAGCATTTAAGAACATGTTTTCTGATGTTTGTAGAGGGCTTTTCATTTCTTTTGCACACAATAGAAAGCAACAATTGTTTGCCCCATTTGTTAGTAGATTTAGCTACTTTTTATACCATCAAGACTTCAGACTTGACTTGGACTTCGCCTTGGCCTGCATTGACTTGGGACTTGACTTTGACTCACCCTGTATTGACTTGACATAGACTTGCCTTGACTTGGGACTTGACTTTGTCTTACCCTGTATTGACATGGTACTTGACTTTGAATTAACCTGTATTGACTTGGGACTTGATTTGGTTTTGCCCTGTATTGACTTGGTACTTGACTTTGACTCACCCTGTATTGACTTGACATAGACTTGGTATTTGACTTTGTCTTATCCTGTATTGAATCGGTACTTGATTTGGTCTTGCCTTGTATTGATTTGGGACTTGACTCTGACTTGCCCTGCCTTGACTTGGGACTTGACTTTAACTTACCTTTTATTAATTTGGGAATTGACTTTGACTGACCCTCTAATGACTTGGGACTTAACCTGCACTATATTGATTGGGGACATCACTCTGACTTGCCCTGCCTTGACTTGGGACTTGACTTTGACTTACCTTGTATTGACTTGTGACTTTACTTTGACTTGGGCCCTTCAAATTGAAGGCTGCTTCAAATACATTCTCTTTTTTTCCGAATTCAGATGATACATTGCCAACATCCTTTGTGGCCTCACGTACCAAATGTTTTGCATGCCTTTTTTTCCAACAGAATCTACAGAAAATAGTGAGCAACACAATGTTTTTATTTAAGGGCAGCAGTTCAAGGAACGTGAAGCCACCTGAATTTGCTATGTGCTAACTGTTGGTACCTGTCATTTTGTTGTAGGGAGTAAGGAGCAGACAAAGGAGTATAAAACTCCATGGTTAGAATGGACTAGACCAGGGGTGCTCATTACGTCGATCTCGGAGGTGCTACTGGTCGATCGCCGCATGATTTGAAACAATATCAGCCGATCATCCATCCCGTCACAGTTCAGTAAAGTTAGTTGCAGATTCACGGATTCGGTTTTCCCTCCTCAATAGCTCGAGACCAGAATGTTCTTACTAAACAAATAATACCTATTTTTAATCTGTGTTATGTAGCGGACAAACTACAAAACATTTTTTTATCAAAACAAGTTTCCCTCGGCATTCGCAGAAACACATTACCGTCTATGAGCAACCCGCTGACATGGAATCGCTTAGGGACCGTCTGCAAATTACCAGATCCAAAATATGTTTTACCCAGACTATGCTTCATAACTTCATTCTAAATTACTCTATTACAACCAAAATCAAGCAACACGCCACTCCTCACCTGCATATTGTACTGCACGACTCAGTTTCAATAAAAAATGAAAAATTTATTAGAGCATCATTTTTATTCTTGATTATTTGGATCAAAGCTCAATTGCTCCCATAAAAATCACTCTTTTACCACCAAATTCAGGTCACACACAACTGTTCTAATGATTCAATTCAATGCAAGTCATCAAATTAAACTCACTTTATTACAAAAAATGTAAATAATTAATTATTATGTGTTTTGTCAATTCTCAATAAAGTTGAAAATAATTGTTTGTTGATTGATGTTTTACATTTTTGTAGTGGATAGTTCACTTTGACTTGGTCATTTTAAAAGTAGCTCGCAAGCTGAAAAAGTGTGAGCACCCCTGGACTAGACCCTCTCATGGATGATGCAGCCTTCTGAGATTGGCTATAACCTGGATTTGGACACAGCTTATGCACGAATGACGCCCTATGGAGTATTGAAGTGACCTTGGGAACTTTAAAAATCCTTAATTTCTATCAACTCTTTTATACATTTCAACCCAAACCATGAAGGTTTTCAAGGTGAATCCCAGTAATGCACCTTTAGACTTTGATAAAAGAGAAACTTTAGGGGGGTTTAGGGGTTTAGCATTATTCTAACTAGCTTAGCATAGTGTGGCATGAATGTTTAAATTGGATTAAACGCAAAATATAAGCGTAAAATATAATATAATTTAAAATATAAGCAACTCCAGTACTGTTTATGAGCCAGCTTGGATGTAATTATCCTGTAGGTGGAGTAGTTCAGCTTCAGGATTGGCTGTGTCAGTAATTCCTTCCCAGAATCACATGAATGATTCAGCAGCTCTGTCAAACTGCCCCTGTTTCACAACACCGACACATCATTCGATAAAACAGAAACTTCTTGTTTTGTCATGCATGGATTATTCGAACCAATACTTGCATATCAATCATAACAAAACCTTGTGATCACAGTTACGAGTTACAATTACTATCTTTTCACATTACATATGCACACACAGTGCTGCCCGAAACCTAAACGGCTTAATATAATTCACATGTTTAACTTTTTTTGCTTTATATGTGCTATGGTTACTTTGATCAAATGAAGTCTTAACCACAGTTTTTGCAAATTATTCTACTACCTCTGACCATTTTCTCTGAGCTGTTTTAACAAGTAATTCTCCCTGTTTGGGGCAGAGTGAAGTCTATAACGACCAAGGAAAGTTTTTGAGAGCATAGGGGTAACGGAAGAGAAAAGCACAGGTACAGGCTGATCTTGCGTCATTATCCAGCTTAAAAGCTTGAGGTTCTTATAATAGGGAATCTCAGATTCTCTCTCACAAGCTCCTGCTCAGGTGTTTCAAGACACTTTCTTCTGCTGTTCTGCCAATTTCCCCCTCTAATGGACTGGACACTTTTGCAGAAAACAGATGTGTAAGAGGCTTAGAACTGGGTGAGGAACAGCCAATCTCTGCTCAAGGTTGAGAAAGACAATGTCTTGCCAGGGTAAGAGGCCTCTACACATCAGCCCGTTTTTTTTTTATTGATTTTTCAAGTTTTGTGCATTGACTCACCTCAATCTAAAACCATGGGCACCAACGGGACATCACACACCAGACCGACGAGTGGTGCCAACCCCAAAAAAAGTCAGAATAAAACAGAATAAAAATGCTTGTCGTCTGTCATTTTTTTCTATGTGTTCTTTGATTTCTTCTCTGCTGTTATCTTCTTCTTTCCTGTTTGGCACGGTGAGCATCTGTTGTACAGCATGCGCCATCTTCAGGCAGGAAGCATCAATATTTCCTCAATGCAAATGAAGCACCCTGCTGAGAAGCTATCGTAAGATTCCTGCCAATCTCAATTCGGATTGGTGTGTAGAGGCCTTATGTTGGCATTTATCAGTTTTACTTGTAATTTGTCACAAACCCCCGTTGGGTGCTTTCTCACTTCATTTTCGAAAAAACCAAGGGAAAGGGTCGTGGTCAGTCTTGAACTAATGATATGCTAGGGAGCTGGTCTTCTTAAAAAGGCTGCACTTTTAAAACAAACTGTCAAGACCTTTTCTGTTAAACTGAGTTTTATTTTCTATTAATTGATTTCTTTTTTTATTTTCATATGCGCTTTTAGAGTAGGGATGCAAAACCTTTTAAGCTTTGTTTTTGCACTTTCTTGACGGATTCTCTCCTGACCCCGGAGCTCTGTTGTCAGCCTCGTGCATCTGTGTTTTGAGTGAATTAGAAAACCTTCAGTGAGTAAGCATCTGAGGATCCTGACCTTTACAGGATTAAACACTTTGTATCCAATAAATCCAATGATAACTGCGTAAAATGGTCCGCACAAGTTGTGCTTTAATGTGTGCTGTTAGAGTGCAATGCTTTATCTGATCTGGGATTGGCCCTGTGACTTCCTTTTCTGTGTATTGCATGAGTGATCATTAACCGGTGACATCTTACCAACGATGCCTTTTAATTAATTATTCCCTGCCTTCTACATGCAAAAACATACGAGTCAGACTTGATTTAACCTAAATCAGATCAGATTAGATGGGCAAATTGTTACAACTCCCAGAAAGATGCTTTTACACATAATAAAAAAAAAAAATGGAAAAGGGGCGTGGTCAGTCTTGAATGCATGATGTGCAAGGGAGCTGGCCTCCATAAAAAGTATTTTCCAAATCCATCAATCCATCTATTTTCTTTAATCTTAGTACCTTTCAGGGTCACAGGGGTCTCCAGCACACATCGGGCAAGAGGCGGGGCTACACCCTGGACAGGTCGCCAGTCCATCACAGGGCAACAAACATTTACTCACACATTCATACCTCTAAGGAGAAAAGATTTTTTTAAAACTATTTAGGAAACCCACCCCGGCAAACTTCTTGGAAGGTCACTGGCGAGCCTCGAACCATCGAACAGTGCTACCCACTGTACCACCGTGCCGTCGATTTTGATGAAATGAAAGGATAGGTTGGGTCTAATTCTAGCCTATACTTAGCTTTTACGTTGAAATGACTCATTTAGGCATATGGTTTATATTTTCAAATGTATAAATGTTCTTTTAGATATTGTGTTGAAAATCTGCATTTTTCTATCAATTTGGTGCGCCAATATTTATATTGTTATATGGTGTGAGAGTTTGTATTTTCCTCAACTCACTTCTTCCAACAATATGATATTTAACATTTCAATTTGGAAATTTGTTTTATTTTTTTATTGGTATTACTCCACAAATCTTTCAATATATGTATCAAAAAATAAAAATCTCTACCAAACACCTTTGGTAGCATTTTACTGTATCTTGTCAGAGGAACAAGTTTTAAATGTTTCATTAAAATGATATCTTTTTTTTATCTTGATGTGACAGTTAAAGTTTTGTGTTATTTGTCAAGCACATATATATTCTTTTTTGCATTATATTAAAGGATACATTTTTGTGTATGTATTTTGACATACGCTTCCTTTAACCGTTTGAATAAGTATCAGTTGTGTGGGGGAGGGGAGGGGTGAATCGTGATGAAGTGGGCGGAGTTTTATGCCTAGACGTCCAAAGTTCAAGCTTAGCCCCTCCCTCTCATGAATTATGCAGAATGCCGGCTGAACCAGAGAGACTAAGAGATCGGATTCGTCTCTCTCACCTCGTTCGCTTTGTGACTGACTGCTATTTGCTCAGTCTGTTCTGGATGCAGGACTTCACCACTTCCGTGTTTATCAGCTCTAGTCGGGATTTATGTAAAGGATATGTAACCTTTTATTTTGCGAGTGAGTGAATGCGTGACCGAGCGTGTGCGTATGAAACGGAGGAGACAACCTCCTCCTGAAGGATTTGTCAATGCAGTCCTGCTGGAAAATGAAGATCCAGGTATGACCGCAGCTGTTATTCTCTCTGTGTTTGTGCGGAGGGATCGCTTTCTCTATGGTTCCTTTGTGAGGCCTGCTGTTGTGTTATGGAGATGAGGCAGCTTCTGTGCGCTAAGCGACGCACGCTCAGCATCAGCTGTGGGGAGCTGCTGTTCTCAACAAAGGCCGTATCTGTTGTTTGTTAGTGGGTGTTTGGATGCTTTCTGTTCCTCGGTGTGCTCTCTCTCTCTCCCCCGACTCTATCCTACTGTCAGCCTGTGCCCGTGGTTAGGGTTTAGGTGTTCGGATCTGATTGCACCAGATAGACTCTTATCTTGCATTGTTTTTCACTGTTCGCGGGTCACTAGAGGTTCTAAATTATTTATTTCCTTATTAATGTTTTCCCGAGTTTGTATTAGGAAATTTATTCTATTATTATTAAAAAATCGTTTTTGTTCCTCTTTATTCACTTTAAAATGTTTTAGTTTTTTGGTATTTTTGTTATGATTAAATGAAAATTGTTGCTGTATTTTTGCTCTATTGAGGTTCAAAATTTTTAACATTTTTTTTAATTTCTAAAACACGAGTTTGTATTATCACATTTATATTTATTATACTTTTTAGTTCCAGTTTATTCAATTTTAAATAAACATATTTAGTTCTCTAGCATTTTTACAAAATTGTTATTATTATTGGTTTAAATATTTGTGTTTAGTTTACAATTTGCGGATCACTAAATGTTCTAAATGATTTGTTTTCTTCTCCATATTTTCTCGAGTTTGTATTTTGATATTTATTATTTGGTTCATTTATCTTCATACCCACCTGTTCCATTTCTGGGACACGGGGGTTTGCTGGTGCATCTCCAGTTCACTTCAAACGAAAGGTGGGGGGCGGGGAGGTTGGGTGGGGATACACCCTGGACAGGTTGCCAGTCCATCGCAGGGCAACACACACATTCACACTTAATGGAAAGTCAGATTTTTCAATTAACGGATGCATGTTTTGTGGGATTGTTGGGCAAAAACACAGCATTTGAATTTATTATCCATCTTCTGCCTTCTGTACTTGACTGTACAACTAGGCCAACTGTAAAATGCTAGAATTTGGTAAATTGCACAGTAAATTAAAATGAGGTCGGTAACTGCCAGTTGCACAACAGACGCCATGGGAAAGTGTTGCTGCAACTCGCTTATTCTTGTTAATTTATCGCTTATCACAATAAATTCATTACTACCAAAAAAACTCTACTTCCCTATTGGCACACATTGCTTTCTCTTATTGAAGACATTGCAGATTCCACCATGACCATTGCCTGGATTATGTAGACAGTATAGGAGCCATTTGAACGGGATATATTGGTGTGGCGGCAAGTTTGTTTTGGGGGATGAAAATATAAACATTCGCCCCCAGAGTTTGTCTACTCTGTCTTTAAGGGAGTTGTATAACAATCTTTGGGAGGAGTTATCAGGGCTTGCCACCAATGTAATAAGATATTAAACTAGAAAATCACTTATCATTCTCTGACTTCATCCAAGCCTTTCCTCCTACCACCCCGACATCTGCAGGATCACAGATTTTTTCTTAACAGCTCGCTTGGGATGTTTGTACTTTCTGCTTAATCTTACGATGCTAGACTGGTCAAGATAATGACCTCATGAAAGGTACAAAATGTGACTTCTGTATCTTGAAATGTAGTCAGTTGGATTATTTTTGTTGTTACAAAAGAAATGATCAAAAATGTCACTCTCTTTTGCGATTTGTTTGTGGGTTTTTGTGAATTTTATGCAGCGAGTTAAAATATCTAGTGTGCAAGGCTTGTGGACCTAAAAAATTACAGAATTATATAAAAAAAAAAACCTGGAGACGATTGCAACAATGTATCCGTTTGGCCCAGACCAAATTAAACAAAGTACATGTGTGAAAGTGTTATGGTTCACCTTTCTCTCTCTCTCTAGGCGCGCTCCTGTGCGCGCTTCTCTCCTATGCGCGCCAAGACGCGCGCCTCCCTTTTCCCCAGCTTTCCCTGCGCGCTCCCGGCGCTCAGCTGTTTTCTATTAACCTTATTAGGCCTTGTATTTAATGACCTTGATTTCTTTGCTTTGTTACGGGTTCATTGTTTGCAAGTAGTTCTGTCTGGCGCTCTGTAATGTCTGTGAGGTTTTTCTCTGCCTGTCTGGATTTATCTATTTTTTGTTTGCTTGACCAAGATCGCCATTTAGTTATGTTTGCTGCGTGCATCTCAGTTATGTATTTTTTATCTAAGAGACTTTTTCCTTGGATCACCGACTTTCTTTGTTTAAACCGTTTCTGTGGAGTGTTTAATAAACTGATTGAACCTTCCTCCTGCGTTTGGACTCTCACTCCTTGGACTCCGCGTAACAGAAAGCACCCTAAGGCACCCCTGTAGTTAGAACACAGTTCAACTTTAATAGTGTTTAATTGTGCTAGTGTTTGATTGTGCTAGTCTCGCCAAACTTTTTGAATTTCTCAAGGCAACAGTAACCACTAGACCACTCTTTTAAGTTAAAGAGCTTCTGCTACTGCTGCCCCAAGATTGTGTCTTGTCACAGAATTTTCTCTCCCTAAGAAAAATATTTCTTAAGTATTGATCATTTAGGAAATTGTGATAGTAAATGAATAGAATATGATTGCTCCAATTCAGCTCCGTTGTATTAAGTTTGATAGTAACAGACATCAAAAGGCTTTTAAAGCAAGCAGAAGCATGGCGTCACATGAAGCAATCACAAAAGGTCAGAATGCTTAAGTAGTTGTTTCCCCTTCATTGTGGTTGTATAAAGTGCCACACATTTGCAATGTGTTCAGTCATATATGTGCTTTGGGCATTTAGTAAATATTAAATTTGACTTCAGTATATTGAAACTTCAAATAGCCTTTAAAGCAAGTAATATGCAATATATTTTAAAGGTCCTCAAGGTCCATGAAAAATGTGTTTATTCTTTATCACACTTTAAATGTCAAATATGCAATACTATTTGAATAGCATCCCTTAACAGGGTATTTTGGTAATAATCCTGAAAATGATCTAACATTTGCCTTTTGGACATATGTTATTGCCTGTATCTGTCACCGTATGCATAGACACATAATGCTGTGCTCGGGGGCTGTTAAACACATCATTTTATCAAACTGGTTCATGTTTTGACCGAGATCATCACAACTCTAAGGTCCCAGCACCAGAGATGCTCGTGTTTGTGGTAGTGCAGGAGGAAAGTGTGTCAATGACAGATGCACAGGGCTGCAGGCTTTGTTAGGAATCCCCTTGTTCGGGGGGGAAGGGGGGGTTGGGGCAGCCAGAGATTAGTGATCACATGACCAGTGGTCAGATTCAGACCTGCTGAATGGAAGAGGTCATCTGCCACTGCTTGTTTGAGTCCATCGCTGGTATAAAGGGATTTGTCGTTGCTTTAAATATTTAATTTTTGTTTGTCTTTCAAGATTATTCTATGGTCGAGTCAAGCCATTTCGACAATGGCCATCCGCAACAGATACCATGGGAAAGTGTAAAAATACACATCATTATTGTTAGTAAACACCAATCATTTGGAAATGATTCTAGATTATTTGGTATTAGCACTTCAGTATGGGTTTTATGACCTCAGCATAAGGCACAATATTTCAGAACAATTAAAGTAAGGTCCGCACCTATGGAATTAATTTTGTGGCAACAAAACGAATGCAATTATAGCTAAAGGAAACAAAATTAATTTAAGATAAAGACAAAAACAACCAACTTGAAAACAAAAATAATCAAGTGATTACCCTAAAAATCGACATTGAGTTTAAATACACTCCATTCTTTGTTGGTTTCATTTTCAGCTTCAGTTTCACATCTCAGAGTTTGTATTTTCGTTTTCGCTTTGCGATCCTGACATTTACGTTTGTCATTCTGGCACAAATTCTTCATTAATTCCTTATGCACCTTCTCATTTGTCCATGTTCGAGTTGACAGTAGACTAAAACTAGTTTGCTGGCTTTTGGAAGCGATGTGGTGAATACAGTGCAGTGGCTGTTCTTTCTGGTTAATCAGTGAGTTCAACAACTGACCAGTCAGTGATCAATAGAACGTAGAGTCACACTTAGTTTTGTTTCCAGGACTGTATTTCTTTGTTCTTTTTGGATATAATCTCCAGTTCAACTGCATCAGTGTCAAGCACACTGTCCACCACACCATGATCTCAACTGAGATTCTATTGTTTATAAGAACTGTATGAAATTGTTGGAAAAACAGCACTAACTTAAGAATAGCTGTGCTTAGTATATAGTAACAAGAAATCTTAAAACGGGATATTATAGCTTAAAATGATTTTCTTTTTAAATGAGCACCATTTCTTGTTAATAATAAACCAACTTTTTCATAGGAAAACTGTATAAAAACAAGGCCATCTGATTTTTAAACAAGAAAAAAGAACTTGACTGATTTCTCTATTTATAATGAATGAGCAAATTTAATGAAGAACAGATTTGAAACAAGAATGTTTGCTTAATCCTTGATATATAGGAACTTAAAATAGAAATAACTTTCTTGTTTTAAGATTCTTTTTCATCATTTCAAGTATTTTATCATTGTTTCTTACAAATTTTTTCTAACCTACCCCAGATTTTTTGCTTCCCTTTAGTCCATCGCCGGTATAAAGGGATTTAAAAGCGAGGACATCATTTATTTCTTGTTCTGATGAAGATGTTTTATCACAACTAAACAATTGATTACTTAAAAAAATGTCTAATACAGTGGTACCCCGAGATACGAATGATTCGAGTTACGAAATGTTCAAGATGCGAAAAGTCTCGCGGGAAAGTTTTTGCTTGTTCGATTGTTTGTCTGAGAGTCAATTAATGCTTTTACACAGATCAATTTAAATCTTACTTTTTTTTTGAGGCAGTAACCATTTAAATGAGCTGAAATAAACACATTACGTCTTACCACACTTCCCAGCTATGACATGATGCACAACAGGACGAAACTGCAGAGTGACATCATGGATATGCTAATTACTGCATTCGGCGAGGTTCCAAGTAAGTTTGAGCTATTGTAGAGTGAAGGCTGTTGTCAGCACTGATTGTGAGTGAGCAAAGGAAGTGCAGCGCTGTTGTTTTCAAAAGCAAGGCAAGATATGTTTTCATTAGAGATGGTTCAGTGGCTTGAAGTAGATGTGACTGAAAGGCCTGGGGCTTTCGCTGGATGTTACAGATCATCCCCATGATGGCCATGCTGAGCCTCTTCTGTGACTCTGCTGCAGCATAAGTACGTGATGCTCACTCCTCCGCCTGATCTTAGACAGCGGATTTTTCCTCAGCCTAGAAGCTCACCCTAAAATCCTCATACCTAGCTCCTTGTCTTTGGGCACAGATGAAAGGCCTTTACACATGTGTTAATGCACTTGCAGTGGATCTTTAATCTTAATTACACAGGCGCAATTGTGATCTTACACACCTGCCACAAAAACGTAGTGCGTCAATGCGCCAATTTTCAAGCAATGCAGTGAATCAATTTTTTTTATCACTGTGTGTCAAACAGCTGCACGTTTGGTCATGTCTTTAGGTTGGAGAGGCATCTTTAGGTTGGCAGCACTTGAGTACAAAATGAGGCGCTGTACTCCAAGAGGGTTAGAAGTAAAGCTGTGTTTCTCAAGAGCAGCCTCTAGTCGTTGCTGAATTCACTCTGCATGAGAGATCAGCAAAAGGGGATTTCACATGGCATGACTTTAGACAGTATTGCAGAAAACTTTATCTATGTTCTCAAACTGCGTCTCGCAATCAAACACTCACGAAAAAGGATTTGGAAACAGCGTGAGGTCACGTGTGCCACACTGAAGCGCAAGACTGGGATTATTATAAAAAGTGGGAGGGCACACGTTTTAAAAAATTTTTTGGGGGGTCCAAATAAACCAAAAAGAAGCCCCTTTTGAATGAAACCACTGTTTATATTGCTGTCTATAACTTTGTATCTACTCTGCAACTTCCCGTTGCCCTGGATGTGTTTCTCTCATTGGCAATCACAGACATTATTTCAGTCAGAACACATTTCACACTGCACGACTGTGACTCTCCAACAGCTCCAGATATTTAGCATGTCAAAAATCTCATGACTCTCACAGAGCTAGTATTCGGAACTTCACATTGTGTGATTGTCACGCGTGTGCTTGAGCTCTGATTTGCATGCGATTCTGGGCATTAACTTGTGGTTCAAATCGCGATTCCGGCTCTAAAAAGAAAGTGGTTTGTTTTTTAGATAACGGATAGTTTCCGTTTGTATTTACACATGAGGAATTGCTAATCCTCTTCTATAAAAATGCGCCTCACACAATTAGAATTGCTTCTGTGCCCCCGTGTTGCATGGAGTTCACCAAAGCGCCATCTAGTGTTCAGGAGTGGGTCTGTGCACTCATTTTGAAGTCTCGGCTGAAATGTTTTTTTTTTAAGTCTTATTTGCAAATCCTCAATCAATACTCATCTCACCATGTTTAAAGTTTCACAATCTTAATTATTTTACATTTGCCATGAGGACTTTGCAGGCGGAACAAAGTACCGTAACTGTAAAAGTAACTGAACACTACGATCAAACGTTAACCCACAAACTAAGTGTATAGCTTTTTTGTGAAGGTCTCTACTAACCCCATCTAGCGGGAAAACTCCACTATGTCTATGTTAGGCAGCCAATTTTTTTGTGTCCCCCCCCCCCCATAATATGTGAATTTTGTGAACCAGATGGAGCTCTGACAACTCAAATATTTCCCTTTTCCTTTTTTATAAAAATAATGGAACTTTTGTTTTCTTAACTTTAGGCACTTGTAAATTGTCAACAGGATATTCAATAATCCCACTAGTTTTGCTTGATCATGATTAATGCCTTGTTTTCTCACGCTGTGTAATTGTTGTGTATAGATGAGTGTAATTTAGTGAAACCATGAGCACATGTCAAGTGCAGCGCCGTTCCTTATTCGCTTCAGAGAAACTACTGATTTCCTGGTGACAAAGTGATGCTGCACTCAGCTGACTCTGCAGGTGTCCTTTCACATCAGGTCATGTGACCTCGGGCTCATGGGCCTCACTGCAGTAAAATGCCATTCTCAGCCGAAACGACGGCAGTAAATGTTGTGTTTGGACTGGATCTGAATCCCCATGTGCCTTTGTGAGGTTTCTTTGTTACTTACTTTTGAGCTGCCATTATGTAAAAATAGTGAGGTCAGACAGGAAACTGTGTGTATGCTCGCTTCCTGTAGGAGTTTCTGTGCCAGTTACTCTGTTGCTAAAATCATTATGCCTACATCGAGCTTCTCATTTATGCTGGTGAATGAATGGTTATGAGTTTGCTGTGTGCATATAGTGCAGGTTGTGTGTGTAGTTTTTGCTTCGCACCAAAAAAACTTATCTTCTCCCAGACCATTCCACCTGCAACCACCAAACTTTGCCAGTACATCCAAACTGGTCTGACTCCAGTTGCTATATATAGTGGAGTTTTTTTCCATTGACACTTTGTTAAACTCAAACTGAGAAGCTTGTGGAAACTCAAACAATTGAGTTTTGAATTGGGGAGATTTTGAGTCACCCAGCTCTGTGCAAAATTATTTGAACCCTAGGCTTTAGAAGGGGTCAGTGTTTACCATTGACTACCATTGAAAATAAATGGGAAACGGCAATATATTTAAGATTCAATATATTTAAGAAATGGAGTTTACAACTTTTATAACATCACTGACAACTACCTAGCAACCAAACCGTTTTCCTCAGCAACCAATTTTACAAATGTCTGTAATTTTTTCCCGCAGCTTAGGAAAATAATAGTGATATGGGGATCGATTTATTTCACTTAAAATGATTCGGACAATGTTATATGATGTCACAAAACCCACCATAGCAACCAGACTGTTCACCATAGCAACCAATGTGCCATATCTCTTTCTCAGCCTAGGAAAGTCATGGAAACACAGGGTTTGGTTTATTTTCAATTTTTTGTACAAACTTTAGCCATCTAGTTGAAATTACAGTTGACTTTAAATCTAATCTCAAGTTGATCAGAAGCTAAATATAGATGTTATTCAGAGACTGTTGATCGCAGGATGCTTGGTTTGCACTGTTTTTCTTTTTGTTAAATGCAGATACACTGTTCTTCATCTTTAAAGAAACTCATACCACTTCACAGCAGATGTATCACAGAAACTGTGCCAGTTTTGTGCAGATGTGCCTGAGGCTTGTTGTTTCCAACTCATCATTTCTTGATGTAACACCACAAAAATGAGTTTGTGCTCATGTTCATGTAAATGTCTGGCCATTTTTTTCTGTTCATTGAGGGTGCCATTGTGCAATACAGATAAACTTGCCTAACTGTGCACCTTGCATGCATATTTAAAAGAGGTGAAGCAGTTGACTGGCCAGGAACTGGAATAGGTTGGGTTTTTTTTGTGATCTGCAACTCAGCTTTCCTGATTCTTCCGGTTACAACTTGCCCTGTTTTGCATGAGACAGATGCGTGGTACAGATAGTAACGTCTGCAGAGTCTCGTCTGTTATCAACATGTGATTAGTTCTTCACAAAGAGTGAGAGCAAGGCTTAAAATAACAGTTTTTGAAAGAAACGAGACCTATATTTGTGTAATGTGTCTCCATGCTTTAGGCAGGTGCGACTCATTATAGTTCAGGAGTCACATGCTCGCCTCATATTTATAGCAAAATAAAAGGCACCATGGAGTTATGGCATAATAGGAAAATTATAACTGATTCAAAAAATATATATTTTTTTATGTTTGTATGACTTTGAGATGGCTTTATGAAAGTTTAGAAAATAAAATGTTGTGCTAAAACAAAACTAAAAAAAAAACTTCACGGTTAAAAGTATTGATTATTTTGATTACAGCTCAAACAAAACACTTTATTTCCACCAATTTCAGGTCACGTATCACTATTCTAATGCTTAGACTCATTTTTGGAAATATGAAATTTGAACGTTTTACTTTTGAAAATTATTTTTGTTAAATTTTAAAGCTTGATAGCTTCTATTTAAAATAAACAAGTTTATTTCCACCAAATTCAGGTCACATATCACTGTCCTAATGCTTAACCTATTACACAACCATTCATTAATTTTCCATCCCGCTTATTCCCTTTTTGGGGTCATGGGGGTCTCCAGCGCACACTGGGCAGAGGTGGGGGTACACCCTCTACAGGTCGCCAGTCCATTGCAGGGCAACATTGACTCACACTTAAGGGGAAATTTTGATTTATTTATTTATTTATTTAATTTATTCAATTTAATGTTTGCGGGGAAACCGGAGTACCCTGAGGGAACCAACGCTAGCATGGGGAGAACATGCAAACTCCTTCCAGGAATGTCACTGGCGAGCCTTTAACCGACAACCTTCTAACTGAAGACCACAATGCTACCCACTGAAAAAATGTTTTTGTTGAATTTTAAAGCTCCATAACTTCTATATACACTTAACTTTATTTCTACCAAAATAAAGGTCACTTATTACGGTTCTAATGCTTAACCTATTACACAACTAATTTTTGGAACTTTCAATTTCGAAAATTCTATTTTTAAAAATAACATTTGTTGAATGTTAAAGCTCAATAGCTTCTTAAACGGTAATTTTTTAAAAATTTTTACAGCAAATTCAGGTCATATATCACTGTTCTAATGCTTACAAAGTGGCAGAAGTGAGAGAGCAGTGAAATGTTGCCAGACATGATAACTAGGAAATAGAACAGGAACATGAGGATAAATCAGAGAGGGGGATGAAGGAGGTGAGGAAGACTGGGTGGCATTTGAAGGGGAGTCCTAGAGATATAAAGGAGAACTGTTGTTTACAGTTTTATTCTGTTGTGCAGTGTTATTTAGGAGCGATTAATAAGCACATATTCAGTTCTGTTTTTGTCCTTATCGTTCATATTTTCTCCAAGATTGTTTTATAAACTATTCGTCTTACGTTAAAATATAGTCAAGGGATTTCTGAAGGGCTATTTTTAACATTAGAGGTTTGTGACGGTTGATTTTGTTCCATAACATTCATGCTTTGAGGAAATGTACATTTACTTGTCACATAATAGCCTGAAATCAGCTGCATGTTCCTCCTGACAGAGCCACGCACTGACACAGAGGGACATGGGATCTAAGAGATGGAGGACGAGTGCAGATGTGCATCTGTCAACACTCTATCTCTCTCTGCATCTCTGCTCAGCCAGATAATTCCATTTTCTCACCCTTTCCTCAGCCAAGCAGAAGTATGACTGTGCAAATGTGAGTTCCATGTTTTAAGATATCGATGTGCTCTGCAGATCTGAAACACATACGGACTCGGAATAAGTTGCTGATTTTCTGCAATTCTGAGGTTTTCTGACTTCGTCTCAGTTGGCTTTTGGTAGTTTTTAGTTCTATCAGTGTAAACAAAAACTTGTGTATCGCTAGACCACCTATGATTAGGCTCAGGTAAATCATATTTCTAGTTAATAAAGATGAGCAAAATAAAAAATACTTTCAGTAGATCTGCTTTTACTATATTTGATCCACTCAAGCTTCATCCAACCATTCCCTCATTCCCATTTTCATAGGGTTTTCCAGATGGGACCACTTTAAATCTTGGGGTGGCACACCAAAACTAAAGTAATAAATTCTAAATTTGATTGTACTAGTATTCTGACCTATAGGAAACGGAAAGATTTGTAGAAGAGAAATGGATCCAACTAACCGTGGAAAAAAGGTATACCAAACAGTGAGGGATGGCTATTGTGAACAGTTAGGTACAACAAAACAAAGTGAGTCCTGAGGATAGCTGTGCTTGTGAAACAAGCTAAATAGCACAAACAACATTTAACAGCTGTTCTTGGTAACCATAGTAACTAGGGATGCCATGGTACACAAAGCTCACGGTTTGGTACATATCTCAGTTTTTAACCACGGTTTTTGGTTTGGTTCTGATACCTTTCCAAATTGAATCTATTTGACGTTTATGGTAGGGGTGTAACGATATGCCCAGGTCACGATACGATACACATCACGATACTGTGTTCACGATACAATATGTATCACAATATTTTAAGCAATTATTATAAATGAAACAAAAATCTGAAAAACTTCTTTATTTCAAAAACATTAACAAATTTTAATAGCTTTCTTTGTTGTACACACAAGATCACATTCTGTATTCAAATAAACAACTAAATATGTCTGTCTTTCTTGAGCTTTTGCACTCGACTGAGACCATGTTGCTGCAAAACTGCGTTGTATTGACGTTTGACCTTCTTTTACTCTTTTTGCTGCGGGGGTTTGCGAAAGCTTGTTGTTGTGATGCCGTTTTAAATGGAACATCATATTCGAAGTGTTTGATGCTGTGTATGGCAGCTTTCTATTACAATGTTTACAAACCGCTTGTGTTTTATCTGTAAACTTTTTACCATCATTCTGTTGCGCGACAGGAAAGCCAAAATGCTGCCAGACTTCAGATTTAAATGAAGACGAGGCATCTTCAATTTGTATTTTATCCGAACTCATGCTGCCTATTTGCCTTTAGTTCAAGCCATTTCTGCAACTGAGACGAAAGCGCGCACGTGACGTTGCTGCAGCGTGGGTCACATCGGCAGCTGAACCAATAGGATCAGACTGGCGTCATTTCGTAAACGTTTCGCCACCACTGTACAATACATTTCGTAACATTTTTGTATCGCGAAATTTCGTACTGCGATATATCGTTACACCCCTAGTTTATAGAGATAACTTAATTTTGCTAAATCAAATATCAAGACACTTCTAGAAATTTTTGTATTTTAAATTAAAACAATAAAAAATACAATTATAGCAAGCTGGGCATGAGCTTCTTCAGCAGCGAGCCGATTAGCGCAGAAAGAGAGGGATTTAAGGCAGGCAAAAGTTTTTCAAGTGTTACTTTTTGCATGATAACATCTCTTTTCCATCTCTTTTCCATCTGTGTCGTAATCATCAGCAAAGCCAGCAAAAAAGCAAACGCTGTCTTCTCAGTGCTGACTATTTCTTCCTAAGAAACACGAAGGTCCCACCCTTCTATAACTTTAGCGCTTGCTGATTGGATATTTACACAAAGGAGCAGTTCATTGGATATTTGATTGCAAACATGCATTTCTTTCCCCGACATCTGCATTTTCACATGTGAAACTAATAATAATACATACAGCAGTTATTCAAATGAGGAACCAAAAAAATTAACAGAGGAGGGTGAACCGAACGGTTTGGTATACAACCGAGTATTGTGGCATCCCTATTAGTAACATACTAATAGTTAACATTTCCAGATTTGCTGAACTAGGGTTACAGGGTTGCTTTATCATTTTTATATATTCATAACATCCTGTATTATGCAAAAACCTGATTTTGTGGAATGCTGCGGTTGGTCTCCTTTCTAAAGCTGGCCTGAGAGAGACAAGATCTTGTCAGCAACAGTTTTAGTTTTAGTGGACAACAGGAGCCAGACAAACCGAGATCGAACCCAAATGTGTATTAAACACATTCAAGAGAAACATGGAGCTAGATCTTGGATATCCTCTTGTTTAACACGTTGTCTTATTGTACGTATTTGAACACGTGGAGCTTCAGAGCCTGAACAACTGCAGAGACGCAATTGATATAGACCTGAATTTTTTTCTCCCTCAGACTCTCCACAGCTCATTAAGTAACCATCTGCAACAATCTTCAAAAACCTAAAGATTACAATCCTAGAGACAAATGGAGAATTGACGCGTCAAAGCAACTTGAATCTCTTTAAGAAGGTCTTTTATCTTTACATGTCTGATGAACGTTTAAGTTACTGTGTTTCCATCCTCCTATTTTTACGCACTTTTTGGATTATCGCATTAAAAAAAACCCTGAAATTCTTTACACACATGACGATTTTCTTGTCTTAGACTTGTTGGATGAAAACAGTGCTTTATTCGTGATAATTTTATACAATATTCCTGTTTTGTACATAAAATTAAATTCACATTTGGATGGAAACTGCTTCTAAACCGAATAATTGGCATGATTGTTATTTAAATAAACCTTGCTGTACAAGCTTGAGCACTGTACGATTTTGTTTTTATCCGACAAGACAAATGCCACCATCTTTTAGGTTGTCTATCCGTGGTTTCGGCTGTTTTAAATACATTTGTTGAAGGAAACCTCTTCACATCATTTGGTTCTTTGCCTCCTCCGTGTGATTAAACAGCCAAACCATGGCTGACTATTGATTATCCCTTACTTAGCAAACAATTATCAGTATCCAGGGTCAATCAGAACAGAAAACACAAATTAAAAGACACCTATTCCAACAATAATGTCAGATAACATGCATGAACAAGCTCAACAAATCCGATGTCAATGAATTTCGGGGGCACTATAAGGAAACGTTATTGAGCAGTTAGGCTAGTGTTCTACTCAAATAACTTATGGGTGATGGAGTGATATACAGCCCAGATAGAATCATGTTCCAATCTGGTGAGTTTCCAGAAGTCCGACAGAAGTAACAGCTCTGGGACACAAACTTGTATTACAATCACAAAATCATAACATCGTTGATTTACAAAGATTAAGATCAGCTCTCCTGGTTCTTTTGCACGAGGATGAAGGTGCCCAGAGCTATCTCCTGGGATCAGGACGAGGATAAGATGGAAACCTCTGAGCATGCTGCTGCCTTTTTGGATTATTCACCTTTCAAGACCTGACGGCTTTATCAGTGCTTCACTAGAACGTTCTTTTGTTGTGTTTGAAGGGTTGAATTATTTGTCATTTGTCAGCCCCTCAGACTTCAATGTTCTGTTTTCCTCCTCTAATCGTCCCTGTCATATTACATTGAAGCAGCAGGCTTGTGTTTGTCATCTCATTATATTTGCCGGGCACTCATGGCAACCTTACCGCTAGGCTCATTATTCAGGATCAGCCCACACACTGCATGCAGCCTGCAGACCCTGAACAGCTGTTGGTGTATAGATGGTTGTATGTGAATGCTCAAAACTATTTTTAAATGTAGAAATAGCTTCTGATTTCAAACATTGCGATTGAATGTTGTTTGATGGTGGTCTCCCTTTATTGATGGCCTCTCTAATAAAATCCCGCTTTACACTGAAAGCGGGACTATTGCTGGACTTTTACAAAGTATCAAGTTTAGCTTCTGCAAAATGCCTTCTGAGATGCCTGCAAACATGTTGCCCCTAGGTTGCCCCTCTTCTCTAGAAGGGTTCTGCCAGCAAGAACTAAGCCGTATTTTGAGAAACATCAAATACTACATTTACCCCTTTTTTTTAAAGATTTCTTTTTGTTCCTCTTTATTGATAGTAACTGACAGGAATTCAATGCAGGAAAGAGATTGGGGAGGGAAGATGGCAGGCTCGACCTGCATCGGCAGCACAATTGCGCATATGTGAGACACACTGTCCACTATATCACATCACATTTTTTCATTAATTTTTTTGTTTTTTTTTCCATCACTGTTGAAATTGACCTAGCATTTCATTTATTAGGGCTCAAGCACTGAAGGTGCATTTGTTTTAAATATTATTAATTATTTGAGTATTTTTTTGCGCAAAATGTATTCTGCAGCAGGACAATGGCCCCAAACACACAGCTAAAGTCCATACCCATCTGTGACATTTTATAATGTTTCCTATAAGTGATACAAGACATTATCAGTTACATACACCAACCCCCAAGTCTTTATCATTTACCAAAGCAAAGATACAGTTCGGTTGCTAGGGTAAACAGTTTGGTTGCTAGGGAGTTGCCATTGATTTTTTTTAAAGTTGTTACTATGAACAAACCTCAATTTCTCTGTTGTTTAATCTTGACGATATTTCTGTTGCCGTTTCCCTTTTTTCCAATGGCTGTTCTGTCAATTGTAAATATTGAACCCCTTCTAGAGCTTAGTGTTCATATAAATTTGCACAGTATGCTCTTGCACACAATTATGACCTCCATAAGTAGGGTTGGTTCTCGGTTTGACTGACGGTTTTACAAAGTTTCACCCCATGTTAAGTCAATGAAAAATTTTCCAGACTTCTCAAGGATTTTCTCAAAGGTACCAATCGGAAAATATATAGTAACCCAAGTCAGACCAATTGCAATGTTTTGCACTTCAGCACCCAAGGCCTTGAACCTTATTAAATGAATTTTCAATTCTTTTTCTAAAATAAACAGGAGCCAGTGTGCTTCAGCCATGATCAGAGAAATATGGTCATGTTTCTTGATCCCAAGGAATTGAAAAAAAACCCAAACATGATATTGCTGCGGTATTGGGATTTACAATCACAGTGTGCTGTATGATAACTTTTTAAAATGCACATAGAACTCAAAGTGTAGCCTTCAGCATACTTCTTATGGTGCATCAATCAAACTCTCGTCCTCCTAACTGAAAGAGCAGCCACATTCTGTACCATCTGCAGTCTCAAAATTCCCTATTTAGGAGTCTAGTCTGGATGGTTTGAAAACGTGCGAAATCCAGATGGCAAAGAAAAGTCTGCTTTGGCAATTTTAAGCTGGAGGAAACCCCTTTCTGACAATTGAGTTTATTTTACTGTTAAGGCACAGATCTGAGTTGATTCTCACCCTCAGAATTCAGATTAAACAACCTGAAAAGTTTTCCTTGTCACAGTGGAATAATTTATAGTTCCTAAATTCGATGTGTGTTTTGGATCTTTGTTGTGTTGGAGAAGTGCACGATGACCAATGCACTGAGTGGTTGCAGCTTCTTCTCCTTCAGTACTCATGCAGCTCCACATAATGACACTGCCACCATCATGTTTCACTGAAGGTACCAGGCTTTTTTTGTTTGAAATCCTCACCTTTATGACTCCATTCCTCTGGAGTGTACACCGTATGGCGTCACATGAAACGGTCACTGAGACACTCCTTTCGAGATGTTAACTTCCGTGTACTGTCTGGATATCTTTGTAAAATGGCTGCACATCCATCTTTCTAAATTTTTTCCGTCACTTTTGCTACAGTTATTTGACTGATGTGTAAAGCTTTGGTTTTCTTCTTGTAGCCCTCACCTTTTTGTGTAAAGAAATTATTTCCTTTCTTTGATTTTGTGACATTTTTCGTCCATGGGGAGCAGGATTAAATGGGGAAAGTATTTTCTTTATTATGGACACCTCTTAAATGAGTCGTTAGACTCATCTATGTTTGAATGTCTCTTAATTAAAATGTTCTAGTATTAAGTGTGACCTCCTAAAATGCAACATGGGCTTAAATGAATTTGTTAGGAAAATCACTCTTTGTTTTTGCAAGTTAACAAATCTTGTTTGCAATCAAAGGCCCACATTTGTGGGAGTATTTTGTTGTATAGTATAGAAAAAGTTGATTCTGAAAGGGAACCAAAGGTGGGGTGTCCTAGTTTATGCTTAGCGCTGTACGTTATAAAACTGATATTATTAATTCTAACTTTTCCAGAGTTTCAAATACGAGAGCTTGTGTTGTTCTCAGGTAGATAGACGGTGTACTTTCCCCCTTTTCTGCTTTAATGAAAGACATCTATCTGCAATGCTCAAGGGTGTAATGGACTAACTGGGGCATTTTGAGTGCAAACTAAGGTCATTAAATAACACAGTTGTGTAGATAAATCACTATAAAACAGGAGAATGAGAAAAGGAGATTTCTTAAATCAGTTATTCTGCAATAAAATGTTTTTGAAATTAAAACTTTTCTGTTTTTTCTGTTTTTCTGCAGAATGAGAAACCTCTGGGTCATTCAGCGAGCCGGTCCAGCAACATTTCAAAGGTTGGAAGCTCCTCTTCTCAGCAGTTATTGCGTCAGAATTGACTGGAATTACCCACATTTATTTGGACCAAACTGAAAGCAAAAGCACTAAGCTTCTAAGCTTTCATTTTGCTTTGATTGGCTCCATCACTGTGGTTTTGTGGCTCTTTGTGGATTGGCATGATTTTATTTGCTTTTCCAAGGCTTTTAAATAACTAAAATGCTAGTTTGGGCTGTAGTTTAGATTTACTGTATGGCCTAAAAATGTTTTAATCGATTTAAATTGATTTTGTTTATCTCCAGATAAACAAATGATAACTTTGATAATAATATATTAATACTAGTATTATTAAAAATAATAGCGCTGCAATAACATTAAATGATACATTTTGGTTTAATTTTTTTGTTTGTTTTAAATTAAATTGAAATGTAACGCAGAATCCAATGTGTGCGGTTATTATTAATAAAAATGAATGGTGTCCTCGATGACCGGTGGTGCGCATGTGCACAATTACCTTTAGTCAACTCCCTTTAAAACAGTTGATTTATTAATTGTCTGTAAATTTAGGGTTTGTATTAAACTTGAAACATACGTGGAACATATATGTTGTATAAGGAGGTCTATTACAATACTTTATTGATGATTTCATGGCAAACATATGTTCAGTGTTAGTGAAGGAAGGTAAATCTAATGTGGTAGATAGATCTAGGATCCATGTGTTGCAGGGGTACGACAATAGTACCATAGATGGACCGTCCTCCATCCATAATCCGTGTCTAAGAGCAAGATGTCGAGTCGCTCTGTTAAAACTGGTGCTGCCATTGTTTGTGTATCTTAATATATGGCAAAAGCGAGGCATGGACGATGAGCCTTTTTTTTACCGAAATGGGGCAGCGTTTGCATATTACTTTAAAGATAAAAATCGATTTTCTTTCTAGCACGTAAAATCAATTTATCGCTAAGCCCTACTGAACTTAAATTAAATACTATAATTTTTGTGATTTAAAGGATGTATTTTAGTATGTAAACATTTGACTACTTCTTCATTCTTAGGCCATATCCCCACAAACTCACGTGTTTTAATCTTGTTTTTTTCTTTCTATTGTCCAAAAAGTTAACTCTAGAAAGAGCAAGTTAGGGTTATTTTTATTGCACTTTTAAAAATACTGGCCAATGTGCTATACAAATAAAATTAAAAATGGATCAAGTCTGTACACAAACGTGTATTTTGTAACTATGCTGTTCAAAGGTATTTTATAAGGAAAATTGATTAGTTGCCATGGTAAATTTCTTTGGTTGCTAGAGTCTGTGACATACAAACCCCTATGTGTTTATGTTTTCCCTGGGTTTTGAAGATTTTTTTTCTTTGGGATTTAATTCGATGACTATTTGTGAGATTCCAAATTGGTTGCTATAGAGGGTAGAGGGGTCAGTGACATAATATAATACTCCCTTTGTCAATTAGTCACATAAACCAAACCCCAAGTCTCTATCCTTGATGAGATGGAGTAAACAGTTTGGTTTCTAGGGAGTTGATAGTGATAAACCTCAATTTATTTTTGGTAATTATTGGTCAATGGTAGGGGTGTAACGGTTCACGGTATGTATTGAACCGTTTCGGTACGGCCTGTTCGGTTCGATACACTTGCGTACCGTTTTGGTATTCGGTATTTTTATTAAATAATATGAATGTATTATCAGCGCGACATTAAGCGCAGCGCAACAATGTTCCTAGGCGAGTTTCCGCACGGACGCTATTGACTGACGAGCACGAGCGCGAGAATCATATCAAAAGCGAAAGAGAAGCCAGAGCTTGAAGACCCTCTCACCTCACTACGGTCTCGTGTTTGGGAACACTTTGGCTTCTCTGTAAAAATACATAACGGGGATAGACGAGTGGATAAATGTAAAGTTGTATGCCGACATTGTTCCACGGAGATCGGGCAGGCAACACATCTAACATTTTCTACTGCTGGAGATATTATAACCAGATCTATGCTCTCTTCAGAAAATGTGGATAGGTATTCTATCCTAACTAGTTGCAGTATTTCATTTTTTATTTAAAAAAAAATGTGTTTTTCTTAATAAAGAGTGCAATTTATTTAAAATATCACCCAAATGTGTCACTTTTATTTATTTTATGCAAGAATTCTACTGTGTATTGGCAGCTTTTCAAAATAAAGAATATGTAAGTTCTTATTGTTTTGTACCGAACCGAATGAACCGAACCGAACTCTCCAAGACACTGTACCGAACCGAATACGATTTTAGCGTACCGTTACACCCCTAGTCAATGGTAATTATTGTTACTGAATTAATACATTATCGCGTTAATATTTAGGACTCAAGAGACGGGATTGTATGAACAGAAAGGAAACAGGTTTATTAATGCATTATGATAATCACCTCGTGACCTCAGTCCTGTCCACGTTACATGGTGCAGATACCCGAAAGAGGACTTTTGAAAAGGGGAGACTGTCTATATGGGGTCCCCCCACAGGAAGCATGTCTTTTCACGAGTATCAGAGACACACCAGCACATATTTTAGCGGAACTGAATAACATTATTATCAATTATATGCAATGTTTACAATTTTCTATCACATTATTTAACCCCTTCTAGAACCCACAATGCTTTGTATGTTATTGTGTTTTCAAGGGTGGTCCATTTCTATGAGGTTCTCAGTTTGAGTTAGTTTTATAAATGTTTGATTAAGGTAATTTGGAAAGTTTCTCTTGTCATTACGATTTAAAAAGACAATAAATGTCTAACTATGAGTGGGAAATGGGATTTTGTGTCATTGTTCCCAATAAAAAATGACCAAGAAGTCAAAATTTGCCAGAGTGTGTAAGCCTATGAGCCCAACAGTATAGGTGCTTGGTTTGTGTGAGGAAATTCAAATTTTTTTTTTAATTTTTACCAATCTGAGCATCTTCTTTCATTGGTATTATTTTAGAAATAAAACTGTTAGTGATTGAATTGTGATTTTAGTTGTGGCTGAATAATGATTTGATCACATGCTCTGTGTACAAACCAAAACCTGCTATTGGTGATTGAACTATTTAAAGTCATCAAGCTGTGTGTTGTGCTGCTGCTGGGATCACGCCTGTCCATCAGTTTCCTTTGAACGTGAGTCTGTCCCTCTTATGGGAGATTAACAGAACTTCTGTGTAACATTGAGCTTCTTAACAGATAAAGCCATTATATGAACTAATAGATGTCAGGGTCACCTGCACGGTTGAGATGTTCAGCAGCTGAGCATGTCAAGTTAATTCTAGAGCACTTTCAGATTGTATTTAAATCCACAATCTCTTTATTTTGATTATTAAAGATATTATTGTGCTCGTCACCTTCTGAAAGCGTTGTTGGACAGATTCTGCACAAAGGGGTTGATGTGTTCTTCCACCGTGGACCTGAATGTCCAACCTTTCTAGAGCTCAGAGAGAATAATTGAGAGAAGAACCCCCGTCACAGTTGCTGTGAGCACAGTTTCCGACATGCAGTGCCTCCCCATGATAAAGGTTTGACTGCAGCGAACCTCGAACGTCCCTAACATAAGGCCGTAAGATGTTTCTATCGGATTTGTCTCTTCAAATTTATCAGTCAAACAAGCTCTCATACTACAGTAAAAATGTTTAGATGACTTTTAATAATATTATTTAGTCAGGTGTTTTGCCTGCATTGTGACAGGACACACCAACCACTGTTCAAAAGTATTTGATCCCTAGGCTCGAGGTAAAAAAAATGACCATTAACCTATCAGTGCCTTTGAAAATAAATAGGAAAAATGAAAACATCTTTTTACATTTTTTATGACCTCACTGACAGCTCCCTAGCAACCAAACTGTTTACCCTAGCAACCACATTTCCTGGACTCAGCTTTGGTAAATAATAGAGATGGGAGTTGGTTCATATAACTTATGGTGACCGATAAGTTATTCACCCCTCCATAGCAGCCTGATTGTTTACCATAGCAACCAAATAGGCATATCATATTTTCAGTTAAGGAAAATCAAAGACATTGGGGTTGGTTTGTATTACTCATATTAGCAGCGGGACCTTTGTAAGATGTCAGTGACTCCTCCATAGCAACCAAAAATTATTCCTTGACAACACTATTAGCATCCTGCACACACTCATTTATTTCATGGTCAGTTAGTTTACTACACAATATTGGATCATATAGCCTACATATTGACTCTTTCTAAATAACAAATTTAAATAGTGTTCATTGATGCATGTATTCAGTAAAGTAACATTTTTTTGATGAAAAAATCGCACAATCAATTATTTTTTTGTTATTTTGTAAATAAATTAACTGTTATGACAATTTTTATGACATAGATCTTAGACTTCATCCAAGATGACACAGTTTGTATGTCAAAACAACAAGAATTGAAGAAATTTTATAATTTTTATTTTTTTTTATCCAGGCCTTTTAACACTACTGAAGATTATTCCACCAGCCAGGGACATGTGGAAACTGAATAATTTAGTAAATACATATTTAATGTACTATTGGAATAAGAGTTGAAGGCACCCGCTGTCAAAAGAAGAGCTGAAATGTTCTTTCAATCCAAAAATCATCAGTTACTTTTGGAGATGAAACAAAGGGCTGCGAAATTAAATTCTCACATCTACAATACAGAGGGTACCCCTTGTTAAGTCAAGGGGTAAAGAAAGGCACAGCTAAATTTGTGCCATTTGTTGGCAAACATGTACTTTAAAGAGCCAATGTACCATTAAACTTTATTAGTAAATATGTCTAAAAAGTGTATTTTTAATACTTGTTATGGCACACATTTAATTCTGAATCACAAAGGTTTTACCGCCAAGCTGTTTTGTAACGCCAAGGCTCAGTTCGCCTCAAAGTTTTTGGGGAAATTATCTTTTTGTACCCATTAGCAGTACTTTTTTTCGAACACTATAAGGGTCTAAAAATAGTGATTATTTTTTCTGATTGGGTAGAAAAGCAGGACACAACATCCTGTTGATCAATGACTGGTCAGTTGTTGTGCTAATTGATTGGCCAGAAAGAGTAGTTACTGTATCCATCATTACATTGTGTGACATGTAAATCGGAGTCATCTAGTAAACAGGAATTATCTTGCTACTGTTTTTTTCTTCTCACGTTATTAAATTTTAACATAAATTGAACTGTGGTATTGATGTATTAATCATCAAAACACACAGGAAGACCTCAATAGAGCCCCCATGTTCTCTATATTGTGGTCATGTCTGGGTTTGGACAGTGCAGAATCTTTTTGACTCATTAAGGGGGCCTTCGTGAGTAAGTGTCTGTCTCAGGAAAGTGACTGACAGTCTCTTCGTTCATCTTCATAATCACTTCTCAGGCACATTGTAACGGTCTGATTGTGAAGATGATAATGTACAAACAATTAGCTGCAGAGTTGATGTGCTGCTGAAAATGAGTTCTGCTTGAACAGGCTGGAAACAAAGCCATGCTCATTTAAATGTTTTTGCTCTTACATCATAATTCCTGTTATGTACGCAGCGTCTAACTAATGTCCTTTTGATTGCTTTTGAGGTTCCATACAAAACATTGCATGCTCATTATAAAAAACTCTCCTCACAACTGTTTCAAACAAGGGGTTGTGATTGAAAAATGAAAAAAAGTGCAATTGGCTTTCACCCAGTAACAATCCTAGTGAACTTGATGGCTTAAATATATACACACATTTTTATGTTGGCTTGTACGAATTTCATTAAAACTATTTCTAAAAATGTGCCCCTTGTGGCTAGGAGTGATTTAACGCTGAATTATTTATCAATGATTTTCCTGAGCTGAGCTTAAGATATTTTAAAAGCGGTTGTTGGAGTAAACAATCTGGTTGCTAGGAAGAGATCAACAATGTTATGGAAAGGTGCCCTTCTCACTATAATTGATGCATACCAAGTTCTATGCGTCTGTCATTTTCTGAAGCTGAGATATACATCTGATGATTTGGTTGCTAGGGTAAAAAAGTTTAGTTGCTATAGAGGAGTAAGTGACTTAATATCTTAGTTTCCTCATCATGTCACTATGAGTCAAAGAAACCAACCTCCATGCCTCATTGATTTTCTAAAGCTGAGATAGATATGCGGCAAATTGGTTGCTATGGTAAACAACATAGTTGCTATGGAGGGGTCAGTGATATAATATGTTTTCCATGCCAATGTAAGTGAAATAAATCAACCAACCACTATGTCTATTATTTTTCAAAGCTCAAGATATGCATCTTTTGTTGTTATGGTAAACAGTGTGGTTGCTATGGGGGAGTAAGTAACTGATAAACCAACAATAATTATGAAGAGGAACAGCTTTATATACAGAAGGATTTCGGGTTAGTTTTAATACATTTTGCCACTTCGACTTAGTTTGCTGTCATTTTAGTGGAATGGCTAACTACATAAAAAACTTAAAAGGTTAATTTACTCTTATTATCTGTAACTGAAGTCTTAATGCTCAGTTTTATGCGTTTAGTGTCTTGATGCACTCTTTACTTAGATGAATGTTTAGTTATTAGACTTCAAACATCAAACATGATTACTGTAATGTTTCGAAAGGTCAAACTTAAGCAATTATGGCTGCTCAAAACACTTTTACAAAAAAATAACCCATGCAACACTGACTGTGGTTATACAAATCTAGCTCTAGCTGAGTAGAACCTGTTTCACAGTTCATTTCAGAGGCTGTGCTTCAAAAATAAGTGCTTTCCCATTATCTCTGAATAACTTCCAAAGAGTTCCTGAGAGACAAGCGTCTTGCCTCCACAAACCTGTCTTTTGGTAAGATATGACATTTTCCATGACTGATTTATCAAAATCAAAATGAAACGATAGCTGGGTTATTCCTACTTAATTCAAAAGTCTTCTCAGGCACACCGGTCTTCTAGAGGTTAAATGAAAACATCCATATGTTCTGATTGGCAGAAAAAATATCAGCGATTACCTGCAACAAATGAGAAGGCAACATCAGCGCAATGGAAATTTGGGGGAGAAGTAAGGTATAGACAGCAATATCAATGAAGTTCTCTGTCTATTTTGACCCTAAAAATAAAAAAAAAATACTTGAGTGCTCTTATTATTGATGATAACCCACTCTTTCGTTCATTTTTGTCTGGTCGCGAGTCTTAGTCTGCTGGCATGGGACAGTGTAAAATTCCATTGGTGATGTGGAAGGTGTGGCGGGTGGAGTGAACTTGGGACATCTGTTACAGACACAAGCCATGTTCCCATCCAAAGATGCGATTTAATTGTATGCATAAAACTGGAATATTGCATAAAATATTTGCAAATAAAGCATTGTTTTCATCCAATGAGTTAATGAGAAAAAAAATCATCACTTCCTGATCAACTGGTCTCAAACATCAAAAGAAAAATGAAGGTTGCTGCATTAGAAGTAGTGACGCTTGGATGCGCAGTCATTTCAGCTTTCTTATGGAGGCAGGAGATTCCCATTTAGGAACACAGCCGGTCTAGACAGTTCTGGAAGGTGATAATCCCGAGCCAATTTGATGACAGACTTTGGTTAAGGAATTTTACAATGACTGAAACTACATTTCAGGTGTTGTGCTATGATATTGATCCGTTGGTTAGTCCGCTATTGCCGCTACTTTGTGCCTAGGGATTGGTACCGAAACCCGGTACTTAATCAGCCCAGTTGCCTAATTAGAAAAGACCGGAGTATCAATAAGCTTTGATTAGCCTTGTGTAATTTTGTTATTTAGAATGTCATTTACAAAATGCATGTTTCGCAATAAAAAGAGTTCATGAGCACACAGCACAAGATCTCGCGCTTATAGAGTAGCGATAGCGGTGAGTCAAACAATTCATAATATGGTCGGATTGTATGGCAAATCAAATTCAGTGGCCTAGTGAATCGTAATTGAATCATTTCAAGAAACTGGTGCAATACAGCCATTCTTGTGCTGCATATCTGATAATCAGGTAACTTGTGTTGGAGTCCCCAAATTGTTGGGGTTTTATCATCTCTTTCACCTCTTTCCCACTCCCTTGCTCTGGACCTTTCTAAACTAGTTGTTTGCAGCTTCTTTTCATTTGAATCCCAAAAGAATGGAGAGAAATGTGCATACGCCACACGTGAAGCTTCAATGGAGTAATGCACATTTATTAATTCTGTGACATTAATTCATATTTGAGCATGAGTATGAAAACTGACATGGACACATTTTTGTTCCTATGCAGTGTAGATAGATGAGACCCCTGGTGTCCAGCATTATAGCACCAACCAGAAATGGTGGCAGATGTGAGAGTGATCCACTCTGATTTTCAGAGCTCTCGCTTTGGGTATGTAAAGTTCGAAGAGGATGGGTAGGGTTCGCCTGTGATTCCCTCACAGATCCATCATCTGATGGCAGATTTAGCACCATTTAGACACCCAGACAGTGATGAAGCTGCTCAGACAGACTCAATGACTGCTTTCTAGTTCTGGGCCTGCAGACTCTGTGGAAGTTTGAGCTTTTTCAGACCTCCTTTGCTGACCCTTCTTCTTAATAGAGTCGATGAAAGTGTCCTTAAAGACTCCTCTGATACCAGTGTGATGTTCTTGATAGTGGGAGTTGTGCTGTTGGGGCAGCAACCTAATCTCTCCAGTCCATGGCCGTGTCCAAGATCTGTGTTTTGTGTTGAAACACATATGATTTGGGTGAAATAATCTCTGAGGAAGATGCATTTGTACAGCCTTTTTAGCCTGGAAAAATGTTGGAGCCAGGGGCTTGAGGGAACTGCTGCAGTGACTCATAAAGTTAATCTTACCACGGAAAACTGTCTGCAAAACACTGAAATATGTGCCATTTTCACAATTCTTACAGGGATGTTTCACATTAAAATGGAGGATTCATCATTCACTGCAACTTCTCTTGTTCAACATTCGATCTGAGAGTCCACATGGTTTATATTTGAACATGATGAAACCTCTACAAGCGGCAATATAGGCTCATAGGCTCACACTGTAATTGCTGATGTTTTCGAAATATTAGTTGAATCTGTGCAATCCTTCATGTCTGCTTGTGTTGTAGTAGAGAGCTGTTCCCGGCACTCTGTCCTGTATTGATCGCTGTCGGCTGTGGGCTATAAATTCTCTGTTGGTTAGGAATCGAATCGATAGGCAATTAGTCTTGCACATAAATGATGGGATTAGACATTGTGCATGTGATCCCAGGTGATATTAGTTTGATTGTTGATCACAATTTTTTCCTTCATGTGTTCTGTTGCTGTTCACTGTTTTTTTTTTTTTTTTTTTATCAGACTGCAACACAGTCCATCCAAGGGTAGAGAAAAGTACAGTTTAGCACCTAACCAATAACATAAATTGAACTGGGTAAATGTACTTTTGGGGGAAAAAAAATAGCTTTACTGAAACGTGACCAACACCTGGATTCCAACTATTCCATCTATTTGCTGTGTACAGGCTGGAAGCCCGACATCAGTGAACGCACCCTGCAGTTTCCCCAGGACTTCAGTGACGCCATCAAACCAGGATATATGCAGGTAAGCTTGTACTTCCTCTGTATGTTCCTCCACAAAGATCCATTGATTTGACCAGAATCATACCATCCTCTCATGTTTATTTTTAAACTTCACCTCAGTTTCTCCACCTGTCTCTTTGTAATCTTTGTGTTCTCTAATGCATGCTGCATGTCTCATCACTTCCATTGTTCTCTCTTTCCATCTCTGTCTTTCTACACTGTCCTTCTCATCTCCTGTTGTACGCAGTTCAAATGACTTCCCCCAAGACATGGGCTCGCAGAGGCCCTTAAAGACCACCGTAGTGCTGTTGAATAGTAACGGTAAAAGCTCCAACTCTCAGTCCATCACCATGACAACACTCTGCTTAGACTCTCCCACCAAACCCAAAAACAGGACCTTGTTTGGAACAGAGTGGCTTTCACTTCTCAAACCATCAGTCAACCGGAAGGCGGAAGGGGGCAACCTCAAGTTCTCAAAGTCTCTGAATGATGTCGGCCAAAAGATGGACAGCCTTTGCAGTGGTCTCCACTTTATCGACCGCACATGTTCGGACAGCGAGCTAGGAGTGGAGAAAGATCAACCAATAGAAGATGGCAAAAGCAAAGCCATCAATGGTCATACCCTCTCTACTGCTCTGTTGGTCCCTCAGCCTCCACCATTCATCAACAACTACAAATACATCTCAAACCCAGGGCCCGAGCCCTGCCTGGCTCCTTCTGCTCCTCCATCCTCAGATCCTCAAAGAAGCGGAAACTTCCTGCGTCTTATCTTCCCTTTCACTCGCTCTTCAACCACAGGCAGCTTGCACGCCTCAGAGATGAGTAGCTTTGCCTCTCGCCTACAAATGGCCAAGTCCTCCAGCACCGTGCTGGAAGTCAGTGAGTCCTGCAGTATGGAGGAGATGGGAGATGATGAGGTTTTTGAAGAAGACCCATCCCGGTGGAAGCTGAAGAGTGACTGTTTACGGGCTCCTTTATGTTCCATTGAGGAGGACGGTGACTTGGATCAATGCTCCTCTCCTCTCTCAGAGAACAACGGGCCACTTTCACCCTACTCCCTCTCAGAGGACTGCTGCAGGTTGGTGGGGTGTCCGCCTTAGTGCTGAGCTACTCTATCCCTTGGACTCTTTATTTAGATCCATGATCCATGCTATTAGATCAACAACAACCCAATGTAGAAATTTATTTCCTGCCTCTTACTTCCGGTGTTTTGTTTGTTTCCTCTCCTCGGCTTGTGCTCATTTATGTTATATCTCATCTACAACTTGACCTTCGGAATGCTTAATAACACTATGTAACTAGAAAAGTGTGCAATCTGCTATTATGTAGTATTTTTGATATTATATAGTAATATTTGATATTTTAACCTCTTAAGCCCGAGAGTCCCCGGTACCGGGGACTTGCCCCCTTGTGCGTTACATTTTCACTCATAGCTCACGAACCCTGAGAATAACCCACACATATTAAATACTGTTGTGTTCAGCGGAAACTCCTCTAAAAACGTATCTAATTCAATTTCATATCCGTTAACCACAGCTCGAACGCCATGCAAATAAACAACAACATGTCCGGAGTATAATTCATGACCACGTTTTTGTTTATGTGCGATATGTATCCACAATATAAACGGAAACACCAAAACCATTACATTAAATGAAAGCTAACAACCAGCTGAATCCAGTGATATGCAACTCATTAACATTGCATGAAGTATTTCAGAGCAGGGAGCGAAAGTTCCACGAAAAAACGCCAGCGAAAACCAAGCAAGCATGTAAATCTTGTCTTACCTTTGCCGTTTTTTCAACAAAAAGTTATTTCCATAGCGATAAAAGTCCGTTTGTTGTTATGTCCGGTCGATAGCTTCGCGCAAACGCCATTTTGGATTATTTCTGTAGCTCTGTGGCGTCATTACGTCACCAAAAATGGAATGACTCCCCGTGCGTAAGAGGTGGTCTCTCCACGCTGCGCGTCGTGTGATTCGTCGGCGATCCCGTCAGTCTCAAAATGGTTGAGCTGATTGGTTTCCATAGAATCAGAGCTTTCCATCGATATATAGATCTCCCGGATTGGACAGATGGTCGGGGGGTAGGGACACGCAGAAGCTCGACGTCGAAAGCGTTTGTGAATGAAAGGTTCCCAAAAGCGCAGCAAGATGGCGTAAATGAGCTTCTACCCCCCTTTTACAGCGTTTCTTTAGGAGTTTTTTTTGCTGAAATCATGTCCCATAAGCAAGAAAAGAAGACTATGAACGTAGCTGAAGCTTTGGACAAGATTTTTTCCATATTTCAATTATTGTGCCAAATTGTGCCAAACTGTGCCAACATGGATTACGCCTGAACTTTGTTCAATCAAAACCTGTACAGAATATTAGTTTCTTGTAGTATGAACACCAAACTTGCTACAGATGTCCTTGACATGTAGTGGTTACAATTGATTGTGTTTATTTGCTTCGTTATAAGTAAAATAAGGAGATATTGGAGGAAACATGTGTTTTTTTTTTAGGCGGAGTTCATTTTTTGGCCATTCCAAAATCAATTACTCTTACCCAGTGTTCTTGACTGTCAAATTAACTCATCCACACCACTCCCCAAGAATCTATCTTCATTTTGATACCAAGATTTGCAGTTTAGGCCTTGTAAAAGCTGAGAAATGCCTTAAAAAGTAAAAGTATAGGATTTTCGGAAAATAGGCCTCAGGGCTTAAGAGGTTAAGTATTGCCTAGGCCAGTGGTTCCAAAACTGGGTTTTTTATCAGGAGGAGTTCAAGAATCATGAATTTAGCCGTTTTTACCAAATAAATCTACACAGGTAAAATACACACCGTTCCCCCAATTCACTCCCATGCCTTTAATCATCAATGGTTAATCAGTTTTTAGAGTCGCTGGTATTAGGGGGAATGGGCCCAAGGCTGATGTGTCTCAAGGGGTACATGGCTGGAAAAATTTTGGTAACCACTGGCCCAGGCAAAGTATACTTTAGGTTTTCACCTGCCAGCAATCCGACCAATCCTCAGTCGATAATTACCGCAAGATGCTCTCCAGTCATCCTTTTTCTCGTGAGTTTGTCTGTTGGAAGGGAATGTTGCACCAAGATGGGAATCTCGACGTGCTGATGTATGAGGATGGTTACACAATCAATCCTTTCTTTTTTAATTTGCTTCTTGCCTTGTGCCCTTTTAACATAAACCGGTCGTTCTGTACAATGCCAAGGAGCTGTATAGAATGCCTAGAAAAGTATGTAACGTCTTCGCAAGTTTGCCAAAAACCATCAGGCATTCTTTATATTTACTACGGGTTGCACACTTTGGTGGTAACAATAACAATAAATGTTTATTCTAACAAATTAAAATACACATCAGACAGTAGTAGAAGATGGTTTGGGGGTGAGAGACAACACGTCTTGAATGTTGGAGAATAAATAAAGTTTTATTTAGTTTACAATCCCAAGTTTTCGCCGCGCAATTGTGTTGGCTAGGGTCAAACCTTATTTAGAAGTAGTACAGGGGGGATTGTTAAAAATAATAAACAAAACTGACAATTTAATGAAATAAAAACACATCATAAAATGTCATGACCACCAGGTGATGATGTGAATGAATTTTTTTCTGTCATTATTTTGGACAATATTCCTGTTGCATATGTTAACACGTGTGTGCCAAAGTCATTTGGGTACAACAAACTGAGAGCGTAACATAAGCTGAAATGCATTATATAAATGAAAAGCCATTTTGCCACACCCACTTTTCGACCCACAATCAGACATAAATTTTCACCAGTTTTGACGTGGTTGTGAAACTCTGTGACTTTTTGAGTACGTTTAGGCCAGGAAAGCCATGAAACAATAGTGCTTTGAGTAATTAATATACCGTTCTAAGCACCTTTGGTGTTCAAACCCTAATTTCAGAGGATAATTCGGGGTTTAGGTCCCCTGCTTTGAATTCATTCATGATCAGAAAATCATTCTTACTTCTTCCCATACTGAGAGGTAGCAATCTGTCTCGGCTAAGCTAGGTCTTTACTTGAGCTCCGTTCTTTGTTTACATCTTCCTTGAAGGTGAAGTGAGGTTTCTTCCCACATGTATTTGCTCTACCACATGGTTTTGTGAAAATACACGTGCTCCTGAAATAGCTGGCATTTCCAGATCAGCCAGTGTGACTTATTGGTTTAAAGCAGAACTCAAATGCTCAGGCTTGGAGAGCTGCCACAAAGCTTGCTCAGGTGCCTTAAGATGTGAGCTTCCTGTTTGTTTGTTTGTTTTATTACTGCTGGAAGAAAAAATGGATTTAAAGTGTGTATCAACATAAGAAAATATCTCCTCAAAGGAAACCAAATTCCACACTTATTTGAGAATAAATGTACATTTCTTAAGAAAAAACAGTTTGAATACATACAGTGCTATCGCTGAGCTTTTTGGAGCTACACATATATTATTTATTTAAAAGTAAATCAAATTAATTCATGTTTCTGGTTTAAGATGATTATTTTTTCATTCCCTTCCTAAAAGTAAACTTTTCTATGGAAGTTACATCAAGAATCTCAGCCCCTCTATTCGACTTATGGCACTCCAACAGTGATTTTAACAGTGAGTTAAGAAATAACCACAGCTCCAATAACTTTCAAATACAGATACAATAGCTTCCTCAAGCCATTTTGAGCGCCCAAAAATAAATATAGGATTACAAAAACATGCACAACCCGACTTTAAATACCGTGCTTGTAAAAGGAAAGAAATTGGAAAATTTACCTTGTAAAATGGTAATGGTTATTATAGGTTTTCAATGTGAATTTTGATAAATTTTAGATTAATTGTCCAGCCCTAGTAGAAAACTCAAAAAGTGGAATTTGCAAAGATTTGGGGTCCATAACAAATAACACAAATCAGTTCCTAATCGTGACCCTTTGGTTATTTTTCTGATCTCCTTTTGCAATCTCTTATTTGTATATCTGTCGTATCCAGTAACCCCCCACCCTCCATCCCTCCTCAGTAACAAACAAGTTTTCCTCTTCCCTGAGCTGTGTGATTTAGAGGCTCATGCTTGAATGCTTCTTTAGGTTCTGGTGATGTTTCAGCAGGGGATTGCTGTCTAGGAAAAGGAAACGTTAGATTTACAGCCCTGACGCATGGTGCACATGAAAACATTGCAACTATGACTCTCCATTTCAGTGGCGATAACCTCTGGTCTCAGTGTTGTTTACTATTTATTAAGAATATCTTTGAGGGATTATGGTTATTCTTTTTAATTTTTGAAAGGTTTTGTGAAAGCTAGCCTATTGTTTTGGGTTGTTTGTATGAAGCGAATGCAGTGCATAAATGGTTTACAAATGTAAATTTTGTGAATTTTACAAAAAAATTCGCTCCATATTTTTTCTTCAGCTAGCATGTGAAGGTTTTGGTTGTTTTCAACATGTCTCGGAAGCACTGTTGAAATATTTGATTTCATGTTTCCAAGCTTCTTCTCTTGCGAGTGAGTGTCTTGGGGATCTAGTTCTTTTTTTTTTCTTATTCTCCAACTCCAAAGAGCTGCCGTGTCCAGGTGTTTTTGCAGGCATCGTCAAACCTAGCATCAGAAACCCATAAAATTTAAATGATGTTGGTAGGTGTCAAATTATTTATAATATACTATAATATGCTGTTATCCCAAAGGGTACGTTATTTCTAAATTTTGGATATTTGATATGAATGAAATAGATGTGGCTACATAACCATAGGTGTGAAAAGCGGTGGTTAAATTACAATGACAATGTGTTTCTCTATCTGTTTGTCTCTGAATGAATAGGATTTGTCACTGTGAGGGGGACGAGGAGAGTCCACTGATCACCCCCTGTCACTGCACCGGGAGCCTGCGCTTCGTTCATCAGGCCTGTCTACAGCAGTGGATCAAGAGCTCGGACACACGCTGCTGTGAGCTCTGCAAGTATGACTTCATTATGGAGACCAAGCTCAAGCCACTCCGCAAGGTGACCATGCATACATCGATACACGATGGAACACTGATGTGTAAAGCCAGGATGGTCTGTGCTGGAGTTTTGTTGTGAAGTTGCTAAATCAGCTAAAAACCACCTTAAACCAGGTCCAAACTCAAATACACATAAATATCTGAAGACAATACACAGTCATAAGGTCTTTTCAGACTCTCATAGAAACCCTACAGTCTCTTCATTTCAGCAGCATATAAAAGTACTTGTAACAGCAAAAACCAAAGCGCCCAAGGCCAGGATGCAGATGCAAGATCCAAAAGTTTAAATAAGGAGATTTGAGCCAAAACTGCCCACCCTACCATATATGGGTAAAACGGAACTGTATCCCTCATAGGAGTATAAAAAGGCTGGGAAAACAGCCAAAAAACATAGCTTGGTTGAGGTGTAAACACTGTGACCGTGTTTTCATTTCTCCGCTAACGTGAGATCTCAAAAGGAACTTAGACTCTCGAGAGGGAACGGAGGGATCTTTCTTACAACACATTTGAATAGGGTTGACAAAAAAAGTGTGTAGTAAACTTTAATTAATGACATATAAGTTCTCTAGGAGGTACTTGTTAAAGTACGATATAAGCAAAAATGGCAATTTTTAGAGGTTTTTACTAAATGGCTGACATCTTGTTGATTTTGAAAACGTGATCCATGCTACTTATATTTAAGTCTTGGTACTCTACACGTGTCACGAATTTCATTGTTTAGTGCAAACTGATAAAACCCACTGGTCCGAGTAACTTCATGCATAGGTTCACAAATATACTGTGTTTTGGCATCAAATCAGGTTTATAAAAAGATGACAAAATCCCATAATTTCTATATTATTAACTTGGATGCTTCAGGAAGATGGATAAAGGCCAGTTCCAGTTTCAGTTACTTTATTTCTATAGCACATTTGATGAACATGAAAGTTTCCAAATTGCTGCAGAAAAGCAGTAATTTAAAGAAAAAAAAGAACATAAAATAAGTATAGAGTGATGACACAATAAAACAATCTTAAAGTGTCAAAACTTTGTATGAGTCTAAATGTTTTCTGTTATAGCTTTGGAATTCTTCTCAATATGACAATATTGGTAAAAAAGACGAATGTTAAATTTTGTATTTCCTGTGAGTTATAACAACTTTCTGTTTATCGACTTTTGGCGGCCGATGTGTGTATTTAGTTTAACAAAGTTAAATAAAATAATAGCTGACCTTTTTTTCACATAAGTGTGCCAAAATTGTTCTGAAACAGCAGAAAATACATTCCACATTTCCACTAGGTGGCGCTATAGGTGACACTGTAATTACTATATAGATTTGTTCATACATAGACACGCATGGCAAATTTGGATCTGATCGCACATTACGTGGAAGAGTTATTAGCAGTTTGTCAAAATTTCGAATTTGACAGCACATTGATTAACAAAGTCAAAAATGCTTTCCAATTTGATGTCCCATTCGCTTTAAGGTAAGACTGATGGAGTTTGGAGATGAACAGATGAATTCTCTGTGAGGAGTTTGTCAAAGTATAACCTTTGCAAAAGTGGCCATTTTTGTAGGTTTTTGCAAAATATCCGACTTCCTGACGATTTCAGGAAACACGATCCATTTCATTTATATTTAAGTGCAACACGTGTGCTGGGTTACACATAAGAGCAAAACACAGCATCTTCAAAAGTGTATTGATGACCTCACAGCGACTCTCCACCAATCAGAAACTCTCACGGTTGCTGTCGGTAATTAAAATATGAAATTTATTTCTGAATTAACTCTAAAATAAAAGTGGCACTGTTGGGATCATTGCAGCAAATCTACACGATTTTCACAAATCCAAAGTAGTGAGAGTTCTCTGAAACTATACTTGACTGATCTGAATAAAATGGAGCGAGGATCTATGCGGCGCGGTTGCTTACAGTATCTGGTGAGATGCAGATGAGAACATGTTCAGTCAAGTCTGTCTCCAGAGCCTGCAGGAGGATCTTCTAATGAATTGTTTTAATGAAATGTTTTTGAGTGACAAGAACATGATGAAGTCCAGCTACTCCAGTGTTCAGGCTGTGTCCACTGCTTCCTCTTGTAATTACATTTCTGCTGCTGGGTGTCTCTAATGGGGCTTAAAATAGTATGTCTCTAGGACAGGCTGTGCTGTACCTCACCATAGAGATGATGTTCTAGCTGAGGAACACAGATGAGCTCAAACCTCGAACAGGATGTTTACACCTATGTTTGGCAGAAATGGTTAAATGTGTTTTCAGATAGATGTCAGCGTAACAAAGGACTGTGACAAAAGACAAGTGTAAAAGATGGTATGCGCATGACGTCACGGTAGATGGAAGTCATGGAGTGAGTGGCAAAAAGCCTATTCACGCCATAATGGTGAATATAATGCTGAAAATGGGAAAAGGCTGTTGTGCGAATGACTGATTTTCAGAATATTGGGACACCCTTCTACAGACTGCCAGAATACTTGTGGTTGTTAAAGTGGGATAAATCCACATTCAGAGTTAAATGACATTAGGCGTAATATTTGCACTGTTTCAGAGGGGGATCAATCTCCCTCTGGTTGTAGTTTACCTGCATGTGACGCTAGGTACGTGTCCGTATTAGCCACAGAAAACCTAGCTAGCTAATGCTCCTCTATTAAAAATTGTAATAAAATTAGTAAAATGTCCCCTCTTTTAACATTTTTAAAAGAGCATACAAATATGCGCTGCAAAATAAAATGAAATAATAATAAATACAATGGGAATGGGAGTAAAAATGTGAAGGGTAATTTCTAATTGAGCTCTTTGATTTCAAACTAAACACGTCATCAGATCATTTTAGTTTTAGTCTCTGCGTCAAAAAATTGAAAATAAAAACAATGTTTTCGTAAAAACATTAAAACAATAACTCGCACACAGGATGCTACTCTCATGAAAATATGTTGCAGTTCAGTACTCGATGTTTCCGTTGTAAAATTGTAAATGTTTTTCACTGTTGCCAAAACAAAAATGATTTTCAGCCACAATATTTACATAATATAAAGTTTTTATTAGTAATTAGTCATTACCGATATGTCAATGTACCTTATAAGGCTAATTTTAACTATATACTTTTAGTATATAATTTTAACTGTAAAACTTTGTTTTATTTCGCAATATGCAAAATACAATACGACATTGAGGTAACAGTAGTGTGTATTTCATGACAGGAGGGTTTTGATCAAGGTATTGAAATATTTGGGCATGCAATAAGGATCACAGTCAAACCCAAATCTTTTAACTTAATAGTGTAATTGTCGGAATTACTCTCGGTTCTCTTTTGCGCATTAAACAGAGAATTTTTGCCACTCAGCCTCGCTCGTTCTCAGCGAAGGGGGTGGGACCCAGTTGGAAAGTCAAGGCATATCCTCCACTGGTGAGATTTTCAATAGTTTGGTTCATTGATGGAGAGTTGTTTGTTGATAACAGTCACCAACGATCAGATCACCTGCTTAACCTCTTCAGACCCTGCATCCATTACAGTGACCATCACACAAAAAACATTTTTATTTTTATTTCAAACCTATTTTCCAGGTATTTATCATCGTGCTACTTTTATTTTATTTATTATATTTATTTATATTTACAGTAGTCTTGATGAACATTCCATAGTACACAGTAAAAATGAAAGACTCATTCTGATAAATAAGTAGGTTATTTTTGAAGAAAATGCCCATTATATCAAATATTGTCAAGCTAGTTGTGTAAAAAGAATTGTCTGAAGACCTTCATTAAATCAGTAAAAGTGAATAGAGAGTATTCACACTAATACACATTAAAGGGATGTGTCTGGTATGGACTTCATTGGGTGCTTATACATTTACTGCAGAAGTGTTTTTTAATGCCTACAGTGGGAGAAGCTTCAGATGACGGCCAGCGAGAGGAGAAAGATCATGTGCTCGGTCACCTTTCACGTCATCGCCATCACTTGTGTAGTCTGGTCGCTCTACGTCCTGATTGACCGCACAGCAGAGGAAATCAAACACGGTGAGTCACTACCATCTCTTCCCTGGCTGCTCTAGCACCGTCTGCCTGCTTTCCCGTCCCTCTGCTCCCCTGCATCCTTCTGTTTCTTACAGGATGATCAGATTCTTCTGACTGACATCCTCAGACATGCATATATCTGTTCTGTTTGTCACTTCCTTCAAATGTAGACTACTTCATCTTTTTGTTCAAGTTTGGGCTGTTGGAGAATGTATATGAATTTTATATGTATATGAAAACAAAGCAAGCATGTAAATCTTGTCTTACCTTTGCCGTTTTTTCAACAAAAGTTATTTCCATAGCAAAAAAAATTCCGTTTGTTGTTATTTCCGGTCGATAGCTTCGCGGGAACTCCATTTTGGCTCTTTTCGTAGCTCTGCGCTAGCATAACATGACCAAATATGGAAACACTCCCTGTGCGTAAAACCAGTCCTCTCCACGCTCCGTGTCCTGTGATTCGTCTGGGATCCTGTCCGTCTCAAAAGGGTGAATATGATTGGATTCTACAGATTCGAAGCTTTCCAACGAGGTATAGAGCTCCCGGATTTGACAGACGGTCGAGGGGTGGGCACATGGGGAAGTTCAAGGTTGGAAGCGGTATAAATAGGAGCTTACTCCTGGCGCACGGAGACAGTGTAAAGAGGCATCAACCCCCCATCTCCCCCCCCCCTTTAACAGCATTTCTTTAGGTTTTTTTTTTGCTGAAATCATGTCCCGTAAGCAAGAAAAGAAGACCATGAACGTAGCGGAAGCTTTAGACAAGATTTTTTCCATATTTCAATTATTGTGCCAAACTGTGCCAACATGGATTACGCCTGAACTTTGTTCAATCAAAACCTTTACAGAATATTAGTTTCTTGTAGTATGGACACCAAACTTGCTACAGATGTCCTTGACATGTAGTGGTTACAATTGATTGTGTTTATTTGCTTCGTTACAAGTAAAATAAGGAGATATTGGAGGAAACATGTGTTTTTTTTTTAGGCGGTGTTCATTTTTTGGCCATTCCAACATCAATTACTCTTACCCAGTGTTCTTGACTGTCAAATTAACTCATCCACACCACTCCCCAAGAACCTATCTTCATTTTGATACCAAGATTTGCAGTTTAGACCTTGTAAAAGCTGTGAAATGCCTTATAAAGTGAAGGTATAGGATTTTCGGAAAATAGGCCTTAGGGCTTAAGAGGTTAAAAAAGCAGTAGTTATAAGGAGTAGTTACAATCGGACCACCTATGCGAGGGCCCTTTTATCGCTGCTTGCAGCTTTATTTGATCCATGTTGCTTGGGAAAGACACAGTATGTCTTTTGGAACTCTCTAGGTGACCATGACCCATGCGCTACTGGTGCTGTTACTGGTTTACTTCCAGCTTAAAAAGCTAATCCACACATGTCTCATTGTACAGGAAGTGTAGCTTTGAAGGAGATCTTTGATCACTGTTACCATGACGACTCCATTGACTTTCCTACATCTTGCATGGTGCAGCTTGAGCTGAGTCCAGCAAAGTGCATGCACACTCTCTGCTGAATGCCTCCACATGTCCATTCGTCATTTGTACAAGTGCAAATCGATTGAACAGCTTTCTCCAGAGATGAATCCTTCTCTTCTGCTCCCCTGACCCTCCATCCCTTTGAGTGGCTTCTCCTTTTACCAGTAGTCATATAGTAACCAACTCTTTTTAACCATGCAGCGGGGAGAATACCAGGTAAAGGCTTTTACGTTTACCATTATTTCCTTGTACCCCTTCTCTTTCTTTTCTGTTTCTAGCATGAATTCTTTTTTCCTGATTGAAAGCATTAATGATTCTCAGCAGTGTTTGCACGGTTGTGAATATGCCAGACAAAGTAAATTTCAGGTTTGATGGGCAATTATCACAGCCAGAGCGTTTCTTTTCTTCTGAATCAAACACAAAGGAATAAAGTGAACCCTATCTGGAACATAATCTATGTAACAAAGATTTAGCCTTTAATGTCTTTTATTGAACTTGGAAGCCTATTGAAATTCTGCTTTAAGGAAAGGAAAGGAACCAATCAAATTGCTCTGTTTTAATCATGTCTGTGCCTATTGGTTAATGTAAGCAAAATTATTATACAACAAATGTGATTAAAGGCAGTCCTTTTCCATTTCACTGGGGTAAGAAATAAGCATTCCTTTTAATCGTTAAAAAAATAACAATAAAAATTACATTTAAAAATAAAACATTAAATGGCTTTTTAGTGTTGAGCCAGAGAAAATTATACAGTGGTACCCCGAGATATGAAATTAATCTGTTCCAGGGTGGTATTCGTATCTCGAAGCAAGTTTTTCTTGTAAAACGCCTAACCCAAAAACAACAGTATAAGTTGATAAAAAAATGGAAAACCAGAGAAAAATCAAGTAACGTTTCTTTAATTAATGTAATAAATGATGATAAAACACGTGCAAAATACGTAATATGTACACAAATTTGAAACCTTACCTTGAGTGAAGCGATGTGTTGGAAGAGGTGGAACGAATGGCAGAAAATATTACGGCACCACGTATGAAAGTTAACTTTCTCAAGATATTTCACGATTTACTGACACCACCACTGTTTCAAGCACAAGCGGAGGCAGTACCGAGCACACTGGAGAGACGCTTCTGAGAACCCGTCACAGGGTTTTGTGCTACAGAACAGCACTTTCCATGTTATAAACGTTATTTCTTTTACAACACCTTGACTCTAACATTTGTTATGGCACATCATGGGTAACATAATGTTTCGTTCGAAGTGTTTTAATGCTTTTCAGCCCCTTTTTGCACTTTTTGCAAAGGGAGAAAGGAGAGCCATGACCCGGAAGCGCAGCACAACGTCAGACTTAACAAGTGAATAATAGAGCAGAACTGTTGGTGTTTCTTCATATCTTGCATTTTTTGCATCTCGAAGCAAAAAATTCCCACGTGACGTTTCGTATCTTGAACATTTTGTAACTCGAAGCAATCGTATCTCGGTGTACCACTGTAACTTCTTTATAAATTGCTAAGAAGCTATTGATAACTTATGCTAATGAAAACTTTTAGTGCATCCAGAAAGTATTTATAGCTCTGCAGCTGTTATTTACATATATTTATGCTAAGGCCTTAATAAAGAATGTGTACAACTTTTTTGACCCTCAAATTTAGCTAAATCTCCATAATGAAATCTCCATAAGGTCGAGGTGGATGGGTGCCTGACATATAGGCGTTTGCCGGGGCGACCTGAGTTTGAGTCCAAAGCTTACCCCTCTCTCTCTCTCTCTCTCTCTCTCTCTCTCATTCCCATTCACTTCCTCTCTCAACTTTACTACAAAATACGTCAAAGCAGCACATTTACAAGCCAATATCAAAGTTTGTGTACAAACTTTAGCCATCTAGTTGATAAATACCGTTCAAAAGTGTAAAGTAATGCTGAGAATGTGTGGAGAGGTAGCAGGGATCTTCCTCCTGTTGATTCCCAGAATGTGATTCCTTGTATAACTGCATTCTAGTTCTTTTTGGAGATGTACTTTTAAATAAAGACCTGCATTTTTTAAAAACCAGTTAGTTCGGACCACAGCTTGACTGTATTTGGTCGGCGCTCATGAGCACACTTTTCAAAAATACTTCACAACAAGCTCATATCTGTTTGTTTTTCGCTGGGTGTGTAATAGAAACCAATTGATTTTTTTTGTCGGAACATTTTACATGGAAATGTTATGGTCACTGTTCAATGACCTTAAGGCTGGAAAACTGCAGAGCTATTGAAAATGTTCCATTTGCACTGAAAATAAGCATCTCATCATGAACGAATCGAGCACAGCCGTCACATTACAGCAAGCACTCCTGTTTAAGAAGAAAAGGGTCGACATGTTCAAACTTAAGCTCCTCACCAAATAAAAATCTCACCACCGGAGGAAATTAGGTTTAGGTGTTGCTTTGTCGGCGCTAACCTGATTCTCTGCTCTGCCTTTGACACTGGTGTCAGGAGGACTAAAGCTTCACCCTGGGTTTGCTTATGGAGCCTCGGAAAGCAGTACAGTATTCAGTGTTTATGGATTCCCACATAGCTTCTAGAGAACGGCTGTAGAACGTGGACTTATACTCACTCTTGATCTTTCCTGACATTTCAAACAGTCAGTAAGAGCGAGTTAATGTTGATTGAAGATAGACGGAGAAGTTTATCGCTTCTCTGCTGCTGCTCAGCTCTTTCTAATGGTCAAGGGTGAAATTGCTGTAGATTCTCCCATGCTTCCTATGATTGATGAATGTTTAGATCTTGTGTTTCGTAGAATCACGTGCACATGTGTCTGCTGTATTCTTATAGTAGAGCAATGTATTAATAGCACACTAACGAAGAAGTATGTCATATTTTAAACTAAGAATTTAACATGGGCCTTTAAATTCACACACCAAATATTTTGTTGTTTTTTCGCCCCAAAATCGATCAGCTAAAGGGGCCATGAACTGAGAAACCAAAACCAAAATGTGTTGGATCTTTAGACATTTACGAGCTGATTTATCAATAAGGCTACAGGGAAAGGTTCTAAATGTTTAATAAAACTTCATAAAGTTACATTTTATTAGAGCCAGAGACAGTAGACATGTTTCCATTTAATTATTCAAATTAAATGTATGTGCAAAACTGGAATATTCCCTAAAATATTTGGGAAAAAAGCACCATTTCCAAAAAATCTTCACTTCTTGATAATCTGCCCTCCAAATATAAAAAAATGGAAGTTGCTTCATTAGGAGAAGGCCTTTTTAATATGCTTTATATCCTGATTGATGACTTTGATGACAGACTTTGGTTAGAGAACTGTACACTGACCACAACAACATTTTAATTGGTTAGTCCATTATTGCCCCTTATCTCGCCCAGTTCTGACAAAAAAAAAAAAAAACAACAGCAGCTCATTTCCATTGCATTGGGGTTTATTTGGTAAATTTAGATAGAAAGTTTATCCAACTTGTTTGCAAAGCTTTTGATCCACATTTTCAAAATTTATGCTCATCTTGGAGTTTCCATCCAGGGATTTTTTTATTGTGGTATTACAAAATATGCATAAAAATCATATTTGGACACCAGATCTCCTGCAGTTATGATAGGCTGCACACATAACCCCATCTTCACTTTTGCTAAAGCTATCGGGGAAACAAGGCCAAATCTAGCTACACAGGAGCCGAAAAATCTGCTTCTGAGGATGAGCATGAGGTTTAAAAAAAGATGCTCTGTTCTAGGTACAGCTACAAAACAACTGTTCCACCTACAAATCTGTTTTATTTAGAAAGGGACAATTGGTGAGCAGATACTTAACTTGCAAACAACAAAAATAATCCTGTGTACATTATAATGTGTTAATTAATGTTTTTATTTATATATATATTTGATGTATGCAAATTTAACCAATCATGTTTAAAGCCAAACACTTTCCAAAGTTAAGTATGTTACGGAAGCTCTCTCTTCCTCAACCGCACTCATATCACATGCTCACACAAACATTTAACTCACTGATCACTATATTTTTTATAGAACAAAGGTAGGAAATCAAAAGTAGGCTTTTAATTAGATCCATGTTCCAGTGTAACTGAAAGACTGGCTCCAGAAAAGAAACCAGTTGAGAAGCCATACTGTAACTCCAAAGATAAAAGATCTACCATAAAATGCCTCCTGCCATGGCAACCACTGAATAAATGACTTTTAAAAGAATTTCTTGTCACTCAAACATTTGCATTTTACACATTCTTCGACGCTAATCATTACACAATACAAGAGCATTGGTTACGCAAGTCATGCATGTTCTAACTCGCTGTCCAGTTAGAGAAAATATGTGTATTTTTTTTTTTCAATTTAAAAATCACCATATCCATATAATTGGACATCCATGACCTGTACGTTGAAATAACAAAATCCAGTTTATGACCCCATTAAAAATTTTAATTAAATAGATAATATTTATATTCAGCAGCCCATTTTGAACCATTCTGACGATTCAGACTAACCCCCTGCACAGTCTACATTAAGGTACCAACTTAAAGGTTTTCTGTTAAAGTTTTTAACTAAACAAAGCTCTTTCTGCTTTTTAATTTTGCGTCATCTTTGGTATATATTTCTATAAAGGTTTAAGATTATTTTTCTTATCTCTTGCAAAGAAGTCTTGCCTTACTTACCTAATATTATAACTTGTACTATTCTATTTAACGATAGATTTCACGAGTTAAGTGCTGCTAATTTCCCAGTTTTCTCTCATTTAATAATGTCTAATGACTATTTTCCACCTATTGCATTTTCTTGTTCTGCACTACATGTTGTAAATTAATAAAAAAAAAACTGCCGTTTTACAGCTCTGCACATGCCCTCTTTCAGAAAGAACTTGTGACATGTTACATAATCTTGCTCATGGCACATTTTCAGACACATCCTGCTTATCATGTAAACATTAGTTTTGTTTTGCGAACCCCAGATATTGTGCCATTAATGCAAACTTGCTTTAGGATCTTTGTTTATGGGTTAATGACAATAATTTATATTGACAGGCACTATTGATCAAAGTATACACACCACAACTCCACTAAGCCATGCGGAAAACTATGCAGCTAATGAATGCCATAAAAGATAATTGAGCAGGAATACATGTAAGATACAAGTAAAATCTATGCATAAAATTTCTCAAACCTCAGAATTAAAAGTGTCAATGAACTTGGGGAAAAAACAGCAGCAATTATATCTCAGCCATGAATTAATGAAATGCCATGGGGGCAGCTTTGGGAGAAAATAGCTGTGTACTAACCACTGCTCATTTTCTCTCATGGGTAATTCAATGACAGAGAGAGTTTGTGCTTCAGATAGCAGTGTAGAGATGAATGATTTGGGCAGATGTTGTATCAGTCTTGGGTTATCATTGTTAACAGTAGGAGCACAGTCAAACAGCTGCAGATATTCTGGTCCCGAAACATTGTGGCCGGAAAACTTATCAAGCTGAATCTGGTTGCTTTATGCTGGGAAAGCCTGGAAATTCTCCATTAACTATAAATCAAACGGAGAACCTCATCGAAACTTCAAACAGTCCACACTTGTAGAGGTTATCAGTTTGAAACCTACACAGTAAAATCCTAAGAGTTAAATAAACTCTACTCAGAGTGTATTTGGTCCCACTCTATATAGAGTTAAACCAACTCTGAAGGAGAGTTATTTAAATAAGTCTATTTGAACTAAACAGTCTATTTTTGTCTGTTTTTACTCTTTCTGGAGTGGACTTGGTCCCTCTCTGAATAGTTAATATTTAGTTTGCATTTTCCATGCAGATTTGGAAAAACATAAAGAAAATAGATTATTAAAATACTCTTTCTAAGAGTCGGTTTAACTCTATATAGAGTGGGACCAAATGCACTTTGAGTAGAGTTAATTTAGCTCTTAGGATTTTACTATGTAGGATGCAGAAGGGCTTAAATATTTACCACTGACATCTAATGGCCATTAAAAGTAAGGGGGAAACAGTAAGAAAATACATTAAAGAATTAGCCTCACAGAGAAATGGTGGTTTGTTTATCTTAAACACTACATCAGTGACCTAGCAACCAAATATTACCCTAGCAACCAAATTTTCTGAACTCTATCTCATCTTTGGTAAATGATAAAGACACACGGCTTGGTTTATGTTACATGTATTGACAAAAGGAACATACTTTTACATTACTGAGCTCTCCATAGCAACCATACTGGTTACCATAGCAACCAATGTGGCATATCACTATTTCAGATAAGGAAAATCACGGATCCAAGGGGGTGGTTTAAATCTTATTTATATGGGGAACTTTGTATGATGTCCTTGACTCCTCCATAGCAACCAAAAACTTTACCTTGGCAACCAGTCCATTTTGCTCATTTACAAGCCAAAATCAACATATGTGTACAAACTTTAACCATCTAGTTTGTCATTGACCCCTCTGTGTGATCCAGTAATGAAAGCAGATTCCTACACTAGAACAACTGATGGACCCTCTCACTGTGTTCTCACTGCGGTGTGTCTTTGTCCCTCTGGTTGGTCACTCAGGGATTCTGGAGTGGCCGTTCTGGACGAAGCTGGTGGTGGTGGCCATAGGCTTCACTGGTGGACTGGTCTTCATGTACGTGCAATGCAAGGTCTACATCCAGCTCTGGAGGAGACTCAAAGCCTACAACAGAGTCATATACGTGCAGAACCGTCCAGAGACCTGTAAAACAAAAGTTTTCGACAAACCCTCACTCTTGGAGACAAGTGTGGAGAATAAAGAGGCGCTGGGGCCTGCACATTCGGACACAAACTCTTCCCAGTACACAGAGACAGAGGACTACAGCCTGGAGATCCTGCACGTCTGAGACTCCTCATCTCCTCTAGATGTTCTTTTTTTCTTTCTTTGTTGGTTCGTTTGTTTGTCAGAGCTGTTCGTGTGAGTCGTTGGCTAACTGTAACGAATCAGTGTGCGCTAGATCTGGTATCATTCCAACCACTGCCGTCGTACTGCTGTTGTACAAGAGCGTGGATGCTGAGTCGATGCATAAGAGCACTTTTTATTTCCCTGTCGGGTGGAGAACCCTGTTTTAATAATATATTCCTTTCCTTTCTACCTGAAAAAGACTTTGAAAACAAACTTGAAGCTTTGTGAGCGAGGTCTCACCTTTTATAGGCACATTTGTATCACCACAGACTTGTCAGATGGAACAAAGCAAGGAGCAATGAGGGATTATTTATGTGCTGTTTTGGATCATTCCTTTTCCTTAGGAACACAGTACACTTTTTAATTTAGCCATCGTGAGATTGGTTTAAGCCATTATTTAATTATATGGATCACCTATTAATGATGTGTATCCTGTCAAGGGCTAGATTTACTAAGGGGTAACGTTTGAGTTTTAGCATCGGCAAAAATCATACCATTTTGCTGTTGCTGATGTAGGCTTTAGTAAATCATGCATTAAAGGGAAATGTTCATCAAAAATGCAGGTTTTCCTGTTTAATTTGCTTACTCTGTGACCAATCCTGAACTTTTCTCTAGAATTATTAAGTATTTTACTAGACAGAATGCACTAAATGAAGGTCCAGTACATTTTTAAAGCTGGATGTTAATAATGTAGACAATGTCGAAAATAGAGTCTCCCGTTTTAATCTGGTTTAGCCTCTATTTTGGCTCTTAAATTTCTTGTATAGTTTTTATGGACAACAGAGGACCATGGTAAAAAGTGCCCTCAAAGAAGGTTTTCTCCTGATAAGTTGGAGTAAGTAAATGGAACAGTAAAAGTGCACTGTTTTGGGGAACTATATCCATTTAAAGTTTAGGTTGTGAATGTCCTGGAGGTTTTTACCCTGAGATAAATGAGCACTGTAGCATTCAATGCAACAAATCAGTTTGACCCAGATTTTAGGCCTTTAAGTCACATTTTAACATCACAATTTCATTATTTGTTCTTCCCATTCCTGCATTAAATCTGTGATGGTTTTAAACTGTAACTTGGGAAAAAAACAAAACATTTTTTTCAACAATTTTGACTTGAACTCGTTAGTGGAACTGTGTTAGTGTTCCACTTGGGATTCCCTGCCTGTGTGTGTGTGCGTGTGCGTGTGTGTGTGTGTGTGTGGGTTTGTATTTACAGTTTTTTTCTTTGGTTTCTGGATGGTGGAACAAAGCCATGGAATGTTTGGGCTTTATTCCGAACAAGAATTGAAAATGTGACTTTGATTGACACGTCTATGACCATCCATAAAGAAAATGAGTATTTGGTGGATTCTTCTGCCACCTAGAGCCAATGCACAGGCCATGCACATGTCTCAGTTTTAACCTCTTTTTACTTTCTTTCCACTTACCAATAAAAATGCTGCTGTTTGTGTTCAGTTAGCTTTTCTATCTAGTCTTGTTACACTTCTTGATTCCCTGTGACTAAACCCTCAATATTTGAACGGAAGACTCTCCAACGACGCCTTTCTTCTTTCAAAGCTCAGTTTAAGAAGCTATACACAGTTTTTCTTCATTTATGTTTTATAATTGGGTTCTTTTGAGTTACATGAAAAAAATCATAATTGTTTTTTACTGATAAATGTAATGATTCTTTTTTTTTTAATGAGAAAAGGCATTGCTGCCATGTGATGCACCTCCTGCAATTCCTTTGGCTTTTTAATTTGTTCTCTGTATTTTTTTTTTTTTTTTTTTTACAAAATGTAGTGTTGGTTTTTATTTTTTGGTGTATGTAAAACATGGTGTTTGATTTAAGATGCCGCCCATTTTTCCTAGCAGCATCCAGCTGCAATGCTGGAGCGGGGTCACCGCAAAGCCGGGCTCATAGCGTTGTCAAACAGCGTCCTTTAGTGTTTGAATATTTAACACCCAAACAACCCTAACTCTAAACATAAATCTAATATATTTCTAATTCACTGGAGGGCGCTGTTTGACAAATTTGCTGCACAACTGTGGCGCTCCTGTATTGCAGCTGAATAATTTTGACTTATCCTGTGGATGTACACCTGGAAGTACATAAAACTGCAATTCTTTGACTGGCCACTTGAGACTTTTGTCAAAAGGGAACAGATTTAAATTGACAAGCATGTTTGAATCCCCAAAAATAGCCAAAAACAACCCTGCTACAAACAGATTGTTGTAAACAAATTTAGCAAATTTAGCCAATTTTACTAATTTTAAACGACTTTGCAGTGTTACTTTAAGCCTTAACTTTCATTTACTCTAACATTTGTGCACTTTGGTTTCACCTAATCTGAGCATTCATGCATTTTATCAGAAACTCATGGTTGATGGGGTCGGGGAGATAATAACTCTGCTCTAATTTTAATACTGTACATTTATGCATTTAGCAGATGCTGCTTTTAGCTAGAGTGACTTACATCTCAAGCAATTAATTATTTTGGTCAGTTTTCACTATCCCTGGAGTTTGAAACCATGATCTTTCTGTTGTGAGCACAATGCTCTACGGGAAAGCATTTTAGTAACAGATCGTATTCTGTGCAGTGAGATGGTTGCTTAGCTCCGTTGGAGTTAATGTCACTTGTGGAGTCCCTCAGGGTTCAGTTTTAGGCCCATTATTGTTTTTTTTTTTTATTATTCTCTCAATAGCAGACGTTTTGAACAAATTGAATGTGTCCCACCAAATTTATGCTCATCACCGCAACAAAACTAAAGACCTACATCTATAAAATGCATTTGGGCTGACCTCTGTTTGATCTGTAAAATTTGTTGTGTTTTTTTGTCTGCAGCTCCCAGGTTATTCCTGCTGTTGTGTGGTTCTCAAGATGACTCTAAATTTAAACTACAAACTATTTTAACATTATTGGCCACTCTGGGGACCGTGAAAAGTACCTTTATATTTGTGTACCTTTATATTTCTTAACTAGTGTTTTATGTTTTTAGAGCAGTTTCCTCAAAGTTCTGTTTTGGATTTCAAATGTTTAGACAGTGCACAGTCATGAGGCTCACAGAGAGCACTGCAATCTCCACTACATGCAGCCAAGGGCTTCGAGGCCATGCAGTTGTAAGCACAGGCTGGAAGCCAAGAGAGGTTAGCTCAGGACACCCATCTGTGTAGAGCTCTCACAAAGCCAAGAAAGGTTATTTGAGGACTCCCTTCTCTCTCTCAGCACCAAGACCATATGTGGGCATATCCTGATCAGGGCAGTAGAGAACCTATTTCTGTGTACTCTTTCACTGTCCTGAGATCTCAGTCTGGGGAATTAGTCTATGTATGATTTTGTCTTTCAGAGAAAGAACTTAAACTCTTGAGAGGGAAAAGCAGATCTTCGATCATAGTTCGACCCTGAAAATTGCTGATCAAGTTCAACAAGCGGAAATTTTACTGTTGGTTCAGTTTGAAGCAAATTTCAGTGTCACAGTTTGTTTCTTTTCTTGATAAACAATCAAGCGACTTCTGCAGTGAGCATAAAAATGTGGTCTTTTTGAGAAATTTTTATTAAATCTTAGTAGCACAATCTTAAAGGGACACTACGCTACACTATTTGACTGGCTCATTCTATATTTTTCCATAAGATAACAAGTGTTTTATCATTTTTAAACTATTCAGCCTGTCTCCTGATCAGGAAATGCCACTTCCAGCATAGCTTAGCATGGGTTAAATCTGTGTTTTCGACCAGTGTGCCATGAGATGTTGTCTGGTCTGCCATAAGAAAATGTCCAATTTTACCCAATTGGTCTAAATCAGGGGTGCTCATTACGTCGACCGGTCGATCACGGCGTGAAATTGAAACAATAGCCGATCTTCCATCCCGTCACAGTTCAGTAAAGTTAGCTGCAGATTCATGGATTCGATTTTCTTTGCTCAATAGCAGGAGACCAGAATGTTCTTAGTAAACAAATAATATCTATTTTTAATCTGTGTTATGTAGCGGACAAACTACAAAACGTTTTTATCAAAACAAGTTTCCCTCGGCATTCGCAGAAACACATTAGCGTCTATGAGCAAGCCCACTGACATGGAATCGCTTAGGGACCGTCTGCAAATTACCAGATCCAAATTATGTTTTACCCAGAATATGCTTCATAACTTCATTCTAAATTGATCTATTACAACCAAAATCAAGCAACACTGGTCTAAATCAACCTCCTCAAATTGGTTTCACACCAAGTAAGTAAAAATATTTACTTTTTATTTGTTTATTTAATTCCTGTTCAGGATACTTTAATGAGATTGACTTTATATTGCCAATATAGGCCACAGTTTCCTTTCTGAACATTTATTTCTGATGGTGTGCTTTGTGGCTTTTTTTCTATGAATAAAAAGATTGAAAGGCACTGAATCAGACCAGTAGCATTTCCATATTAACAGCATATTTCTCCTCTGTAAAACTTCACTACTTAGGAGCACTGAATTGTAAGACCAGCAGTAAATGAAATACTGTATACATTTTGTACGAAAAGACGAAAGTTCTTTAAATATTACACTGAAAATGAGCACAGATCTAAGCAATATCAGAGTAGAAAACATAATTTTCACTGGATTTTCCGTACATCACAAAGAATCCCTAACAAAGTTACATTTTTAGTAAGTTAAAAATGGTATAAATATAAAAACTGTTTGGTCATTTTTAATTGAAATGCTACTGTTCTGATCAGACACAAAGATTTATACCAAGCTATGCTAAAAATTATACCACCAGATCTGGAGAATGGCCAATTAGAACTGTATTATTTTTGGGTGGGAGTTGGAGAATGAGAGCGTTTACTAAAAAAGTGGATTTTTCCTTTAACCTTATCAAGGACACTCAATGAACGAACTAAATTTTTTGGCCCCATCTTCCTCCAATGTTTTGTCATTAGACATGTTTAAGCTTATTCAGATTCATTACAGCTTTGAAACAACATTGAGGGGTGGAGCAACTCCCCTCAGGTGTGTTTGGAGGAAGGGCAAAACTCTCAGGTGAGTAGAACAATAGAAAGAACGTTAACCCAATTTTACTGCAGTAAGTATGATTCCTTGCATTTATTGACCACTTTTAATAGCATATTTGTAATAGGAGCTGGCTCCTTTTTCCTTACACATTTTCCCTTATTTATTAGGCAAGTGGTAAATATTTAAATATAAAAATAACGATGTACGAAAAAATCAATAAGCAAATTTAGCTACTGTATATGTTTTCTCCCGCCTTGTGGTGTTTCATGGTTTTTAAAAATACTGTGATGTGTGTACTGAAAGAAACTCTCAGTTGCTCAAGTCCGTGTCATCAAGACCTTTTTCGACAGTGTGTCAAATAGAAACCATCAATGGAGTTGAAACATTTCACCTCGTGGCTTTCTCAGTGGGTAAATGCTGGTTCTGTGATTTTTTTTTTACATGCACAGTTTTGTATTTTCTGTATGTTTCTTTTTTTTTCTCTGGAGTATTACCAACTTTATCTGATTTTGTTTAGGTTTTTGCTGAGTACTGAGTGACTTGTGTTGTATTTTTAATGAGAGACCGAGTGGAGCAATAAAGTAAAAATATTAAAAATACTTTCTTGTCCAATTCCACTATTTTCCAGTTAAAGAAATACATTTAAACTGTATGCTTTTTTGGTCAAACTTTAAGGGACCCTGGGCAGGTCCAAGTCTATCACAAGGGAAAACACACATTTAGAGAATCTTATGGGAACATCTATAAATGGGAAAGTGGAGCACACACCATACAAGCTCAGGGAGAACCCACTCTCTGGCCACGAACCAGTGATCTTACTGAAAGGCCTCAGTTAGTGCTACTACAGAAAACTTTGTAACTACTCACTAGTTCCTTATCTATTGGTTACTGATTTGCATATTTATGAGGTGTATGCAAAGTTACTTTCTGACATAGAAGTGAGCGATACAAGAGTACGAGCAACTTCAATATTGAGCTATCAACTTTTAATTAAAGCAACATTGATAGATGCTGCAATGGTGTTTGGAGGAAACGTTATACAACCTTACCTCAATGAGCCAGAGTCTGGTCCTGAATCAGCTGCTTATGCAGGCTTTAGTCCTCAATTTTTCTTATTGGCCCTTGATAATTCAACTCCAGAATAATTAATAAACACACTAGAACTGTAGATTAACGAGCCACTAAAGAAATGACTTCATTACCCATGACTAATCAGAGAGAGGTATTGCAGAGGGCATCTGTTTTTATTTATCACTGTTCTGTAGTGACTGGATTGAGTCAGAGACCTTTGAGAGAGAAAGGAATGCGATGGATATTAGTTGTGTTTTCAGCTAAGCAAAGCCTTGCGAGACGCTCATATTTCCAGGTAGCTGCCAGCAGAAACAAATTAATGTTCTGACTCTGTCAACACACTTTAACATGGTAGGTTTAATAAACAATTCAAGTATCAATTAAATAAGACCTTTTTTAATAAATTGAGGCTGTCATTACCATACATGTACAGCATGAAGCTCATTTTTTTTTGTCTAATAAATCACTATAAAAGCCAGCATGTTATGACCCATTTAAAGCCCTACTCTCACCCCACCTGAATGCACCACCAACCCACCAAACCCATTTCATCACTGGTTGAAAATGTAAACCTCATGAATGACTATTGCATATCTCGTCTCCCAAATATGAAGAGCCATAGTTTTTTGTTGTCTTTGTTTGTATCTGTTTTTATTTCAGTGTACTGTGTTCGGTGTTTTTTTTTTCAGTGTTGTATGTATTATTGAATTTCTTCACAATAAAAAAACTGCAGGAATATCATCAAGGCGACTTAAAATGACGTGTGTTGCAGCTGAGGCAATCTAGCGCAAGCGCTCTGTATGTTCCTGGCCGTTAGTATTTTCTGTCAGGCATCTGCGCGGGGTCCTATGGGTCCTTGAGCAGGAGGCAGTCGGCACGGGTGTGTTACATTACAGTCTCCTTCAGCTCGCCCTCCAACTGGCCAGACGCTCCACTTTGGCTCAGCGCTGGGAATACGTTTAGCAGGCGTGTTTTAACAAGCTCACCGCTTCTTTAAACAGGTAAGGCCCGGAGAGATAGGGGACTTACACTTTGTGGAACTTGGAGCTGTGTGGTCGTTAATTCGCAACGCTTTCTTTTTAGTGCTAGCGCGTGTTAGCAGAATCACCAGAGAGCAAAGCTCGGCCTGCGCCGAATGTCACGCACTAAGCTGTCTTGACCAAGAACTTGTGAACGGTTTTGGTCAACATGTGTACAGGCATTTGTGTTTTGATATTTTTACATTTGTAAGTGTAGCACGAGTTCAGTCTGGCATCACTTGAGACCCCAGTAGCTCTGGTCACGTTTAAAGTTTCGCATTTCGTTTCGTTCTTTCTCTATATTGTTTTAATATTTACTATACAATGTTGTCTTGTGAGGTACAATTTAACGTGGTTCGTGTATCTACAAGAATGCGATAAACTGTTGAGAAGCAAGGTTATCGTAGTTAGCCTTGCCCTTACTTTGCCCTTTATCGTGAAGCATCTCACAAAACCTCTGATAACTCAGGGAATTTAGTCGTTATCGGCATTAGCTTTTCACAAGTCGCTTGTCTCCTTAATTAGACATTACAAATAAAGGTGACACGGATTTTACTAGGTAAAAATGAGTTTATGGGGTTAAAAATTGTACTTCCGGTAAAGCAAATACACCATGGATACGCCTGTCTTGTCTGTGAGACTAGACATACCTGTTAGGTAAAGATTTGTGTGAAAGGTCATTTCCCATTTTAAAATACCAGGTGTTTGTTTTTGTATTATTTACTGTGATTCCGGGTCCGACGCCTCAGAAAATGATTTCTGCAACCACTAAAGCTATTTGAAAGGGGCGTGGTCAGGTGTACATTAATCAGATGACAGAAAGCAGGGGTTGCATAAAATAGATTGGTATAAATTCACGTTCAATTATAACGACTTTTTTTCGGTTTTGGGGCGTAGTGTAGAAGTGGAGGATTGTTCAGAGGCTTATTTTCTGGTTAGGGTCTCTGGTAATCATTGTTAACAGGGGGAGCACAATCAAACAACTCTATGTATTGTTTTTAGGGCTGCAACAAATGATTATTTTGGTAATGGATTAATCTATTGATTATTGGACCGATTAATTGATTAGTCATCGATTATTTTAATGATTAATCAGTAGCCTTTGAGCGATTATTCTGCTTTTTCAACTAGTTAAAATAATGAGTTACAAATATTCTAACTAATAAATAAAATAAGAAAATCACTTAAGCTTTTGAAATAGTTGTTTTAATGAACTTTGAGCCAACTAAACATTTCATTCTCTTTAAGTTTTCTGATTCTGTTACACTCAAATTACACATAAATGCTCTCTAAGCATTGTTTACATGTTTTGTTATAATTCAGTAGAAAAAATAAATAATCAGCTGCATTACAGACAAAAAGAAAGTTGAAGATGAACATATTTTGACAGCAGCATTAATAATTGTTGGTTTACCACTCGTTTTAGTTCATCAAAAGTAATATCCCAGGGAAAGACACAGTTATGAAACTAGATATTTGGAGGGTGATAATCTAATAATTCTTAGAAAATCTGGCAACATTTCAAAATGTAAGAAACAAATAAAGATAATTTTAGAATCAGCATAAGATAATGAATGGTGTGAGAAAGAAATGCTTTGGTGTGTTGTCTTCATTTTATTTCTATTTTTGACTCTTAAAGCTATTAAAATGAACATTCCCCATTGTGGGACAAGTTTTTTTCCCATAATGTGAATGGATCTATATAGCTTTTTATTTTATATCAATGATTTTTACTTTGTTTAATCCTTCTTTTTACGTTAAATGTTAATTATTCTAATGAATACGCAAATAAAATATAAACATCTAAAGTTTGTATAATGCTGTACATTCATAAATTATTACAATATTCACTGATGTAAGCAGCTTGCTTCAGGCGATTGCATTCTTTTAAACTTTTTTAACAATATTTATAGTTGAACAATGTGTTTCAAGTAAATTTGACATCTACGCGGCATATAAGAAAATAAAAATCAAAACGTCTTCACGAGTAAACATTGTATTTGAACTCTCATTGGATTAGTGTCTGTGCAGTCACGTGATTGAATGTGCGTTCACGCAGAGGGGAGTCGAAAAATGGCACAACACCGGGACGCTTCCTCATGCTCCTCAAAGCAAGTTCCACCTTGCATGTATTGCACACGACAGCATTTTTGGTTAAGTTTAGTAAAACTTTCCCACACCTTACTCGTTCAGATTCGTTTGCACTCCATCATAATTCACGCTGAGTTTTCTACTACCACAGTAGCATTTGTGAGGGCTGAAATTTTAGCATTATTTGTCAGATTTTTAGCAAATTTTAATGTGCGACAAACACTACGCATTCACCACAGGCTTTCCCCTCTACAAAAATGTGACTGTAGAATTACTTACTTGATTAGGTATTGGAACGTCGTCATTCTCCCAACCACTGAAGCAGGTTTGACTTTTGCGATTAATTAAGCATGACCATTTAAAGCAAGGTTAATGGTGAAATTGATTAATCATTCCACCCCTTGCCACAAAGTCTTTTTTTTTTTTTTTCGATAACCAGAAGTTGTATGTGTTGGTGTTTCCAACCTCCCACTTTTGACACAAGCTGCTAAATACCGGGGCATAGTGTTCTCTGTTGGGCCACAAGGAAATTTTGAAGCTTGTGAGTCTTCTGTAGCTAGTGAATGGAGCCATATGTGCGCGAAGAAGACTTTGACTTAAGACTGGACAGAGTTGGTAGAAATTTTTGCTTTCATGTTTACTCTTTCAAAGGATGTTGCCTCTGTAGGGATTCCCGGTTGCTTTATTAATACCAGCTGTGTTTGTGCAGGGTGAGGCCTGAACTTCTGAATTCTCCGGGTTGCCATAGCATTATACGAGATATTTTTCTCTCAAATATGATTGGGATTATTTCAATTAATTCAGTACCTGGACCTTTACCAGCTGGTAATTGTCACTATTAAAACAAAATATTGTAATCATAATGAACAAAAAAGTTTACCATGACTATGAGACAGCCTTTTTTTGTCAATCTGATCAGGTCTTTCCGCCAGTTCATAACGGTTAAGGAAAACGAGCTGACCGGCATCTTGTATGAAGAGGTGAAGAGAATATACTTGATCGCCGTGAAAGATACCGGCAATTGCTGAACCAGCAAGAATTCACAGCAACTAGGTCATAAGAATGGCTTTAGTGAAGTGGAGGCTTCTTCAATGTTGGGAACTGATTTAGCCCCATCAACAAAATACTCAAAACAACTGAAACAATCTTCGTTAACAACAATCAACAGTCTTATTCATTCAGCGTTTAGGTGCCTTTTTTTTTTTTTTTAAGTTGTCATGATCTAAAATGTCTACGTTTATCTGTAGCTGTTGGTCAGGCCAGCGTTAGCATGGGTTGCTAACATAAGAGTCTTACACATAAGATTCTGATTAGGATTATTCCGCCTAAATCTGGACATTGCCAGCTTACAACTTCCTATGAAATATGTCCCATGAGAATAATTTAAAATGGGCGTAGTGAAGACACCCGATTGGCTAAAGGTTTCAACCAAATTTATACAGTTGATCGATGTAACTCAAGAATCCACGCCCTTCGCTTAGCAAAAAATGTAAGACATTATTGAGACAGATGTGTAAAAAAAAAATTGGCTCTAATTTGCAATTTTAGCATGGCTTTCAATGAGGACTTGCTCCCGTGTGGTGATGACTTTTTGTGGGCAGTTGATGAACTACAACATCCATCACTTCCTATTAAACCGCATGGGGGAAAGTTGCCTCTTAATTAGTTTTGTCTGCTCAGAGCTCAATGTGTGGGTTAACGTTAACATGAGAAACACCTCTAGCAGATGCAAAAATGACCAAAAAGGAATCAGCCTCGATTGTGATGTGCTGAAAATTTTGTTCCCAGGGTGCAAGTTTAATAGACAAAATGTGTTTCCCCCAAAGGCATCTGAGGCTTGGTCAGTTAGCTACATAGTCTGCATGTTCCACCCCTATGATAAAGTGAATCAATGCACCAATGCTTCACGTAGTGACTCAGTTTAGGTGTGGCCAGCTGTCATTTTAGATTAGCTGCAGCAGAGTAGCTGGTTTTTATCAAACTGATAAATCTGTTGGATGCCCAAAGACTGCTAGAGATACTGCAGACCACCCAAACCTCCCTCCCTCACTATTTTCAGCAGGGATGATTCAATACATTCCTCTGTTTTTAACTTAGTTTCGTTTTTATGACCTTGTAAAAGTTTTTTTTACATGAAAACAAAGTGAAGAATTCACTGTATTTTACTTTTAAATGCTTAAGGAGGACAAAAGGCAGCAAATTAGTGTCATTTTAACTGTAATTGACAAAATCAGTTTTGTTTTATTCATATGGTCATCGTTTTAAGCTGTTTAGTAAGATGTGGTCATTTGTAAAACTTTGCTAAACATTTGTTTTTAGAAATGTGCCACTGATTTATTATCAATAGGCACCGCCCAGCTCTTGTCAGGTTTTATGCACTTTTTAATTTTTTTCAGACAAAAATGGCCGTTCCCCCAGCGTATGCGGATCTCGGCAAATCCGCCAAAGACATTTTCAACAAAGGATATGGTGAGGCATCAAAACAGTCACTATAATATGGGAAACAAATGAACATTTTAATTTGCTTTAACTTCCTTTTTCCCTGCAGGATTCGGTGTGGTGAAGCTTGATGTCAAGACAAAGTCAGCCAGTGGAGTGGTGAGCATTCACTCATACTAAATGTTTTTCCTATACGGTCTCAAATGTTGATTCTGCCAAAACTATCATTTATTAAGAGGTTGTTCAAATTTAACAAGCCAGCGGTGCTTGAGTACGAATGCCGCTTAGCGTTTCCTGTTATTTTTACCACTTCTGTTACGCACAAGAGTTGTTGGTGTAGGCCATACGCTCCTACATAGCAGTCTTAACATTTTGTTTCCCCTTTACAGGAATTCAAGACTTCTGGTTCTTCCAACACCGACACCAGCAAAGTGGTGGGCAGCCTGGAAACCAAATACAAGAGGTCTGAATATGGCTTGACCTTCACAGAGAAGTGGAATACCGACAACACCCTGGGAACAGAGATCACCATTGAAGACCAGGTTTCAATGCTCTCCGTTGGCTCAACAAATATAGATCAGCTAGATTCGTTTCTGGAGTAATGCCGTATGAATCTTTTGCAGATCGCAAAGGGACTGAAACTGACCTTCGACACAACTTTCTCACCAAACACAGGGTAAGTCCTTTCTGTGATTTGCATTGCAGCTGAGTCAGAGGAAGTGAGGGTCATGTGCTGTAAATGTTAAATGGTGCAATTCAAGACCCATCATGGGTGAATTTGGCAGTGCTTTCTTTTTGAGCAGTTTGTGAAATGCAGAGGTTTCTGATCAAGGGACCCCCAGATCGGATTCATATGTGGTCCTAGATTGTACACAAATGTGACTTCTGTCGGATTATTTTTCATAATCAATCCCCGTTCAGACATGCTTTCTGCCATAATTGTCAAAAATATTCCATTTGTCTTGGACATTAAAGTTGTCTCAGGTCAGTCGTCTTCAACGAAGTCACAAAACCGCTAGCAGAGCGCTCCCGTCAGTATTTACTCTTGTAAACAGTAGGGGTGTAATGGTTCACGGTATGTATTGAACTGTTTCGGTACGGCCTGATCGGTTCGGGACACTTGCGTACCGTTTCAGTATTCAGTATTTTTATTAAATTATATAAATGTATTATTAGCGCGATATTAAGCGCAGCGGAACAATGTTCCTATGCGAGTTTCCGCACGGACGCTATTGAGTGAAGCACAGCTGCACGCCGTGTAGCTGTGAGAAATGGACATAGAGAAAGAGAAGCCAGCGCTTGAAGACCCTCCCACCTCACTACGGTCTCCTGTTTTGGAACACTTTGGCTTCTCTGTTAAAATACATAACGGGGATAGACGAGTGGATAAATTTAAAGTTGTATGCCGACATTGTTCCACGGAGATCGGGCAGGCAACACATCTAACATTTTCTACTGCTGGAGGTATTGTCACTGCAACCAGATCTGTGCTCTCTTCAGAAAATGTGGATAAAAATGTGCTTTTCTTTATAAAGAGTGCAATTTATTTAAAATATCACCCAAAAGTGTCACTTTTATTTATTTTATGCAAGAATTCTACTGTGTATTGGCAGCTTTTCAAAATAAAGATTATGTAAGTTCTTATTGTTTTGTACCGAACCGAATGAACCGAACCGAACTCTCCAAGACACTGTACCGAACCGAATACGATTTTAGCGTACCGTTTAGTGATCGATCGATATTGATTTTTTTATTACCGATACCAATTATTTGCATGTTTATGTGCCCGATAACCGATGTTCATAACCGATATTTATTTACTATTATACTTCTGTTTTTGACACAATGATTACAACACCACTGAACTGAACAAACCGTTTTATTTATTACAGTCACTCCCTCCTTGCATACAAATCAAAACTCTTATACAACAATAAATAGAGGGGTCTGAAAGTGCACTGTTACTAAAGTTTTTTTTTTTTTTTTTTTTTTTTTTCAAAAATAAAACCTTCAATGAGGTAAAAAGCAGTCTTTCATGTTAAATGTAATATTCATATTACAACAATAAAAATATTTTATGAAAAGCATGAGCAGCAACACTAACATTTCCAATAAGCAAAATAAATGTAGAATGTCTGTCTTCAAGCACAGGAGTCATATCAACTTAGCAGAAATGTAACTTTAAACTACAGTTTTATTAGGTTTATAAAGCTGTTTATAGGCTAAATAATGAAGAATAATTTGCTGGATAATGTTAATTTACTGAGTAATATTCTGAAATATTGAAATATAACAAACAAAACATCGTTTTTATTGCATTTCTGATATATCACAATTACGTTTTTGAAAAAAAAAACATTTTTGTCGTTCTAGATTATGAAATGCGTTCTGACAAAGCGGATTCAATTTCTTAGTTATATTTATTTATAATATGTTTATTAGCGGAATGATTGTTATATAAATGTTAATATAATTCGGGGTGTTTTAGTGAATCTCACAAGACGAATGAGGAGCATATAGACGCTCATTAGTGGCTGTATTTAATTGAGGCAAGTTACCTCTTTATTGGAACATGACGGTTTATTTTAGCATTCGTGACTCCGACTTCACGAGACGAATGAGGAGCATGTAGACAACAGAGAGAGAATTAAATTCAGCGCTTTTATTTACAACATGTGCTTATTCATGGCTGTATATTATTTAATCCAGGCAAAGTTACGTCTTTATTGTGACAGGATTTGACGGATTATTTTGCGTGACTCTGTGAGTTTGTCTTTATTTCTTAGAGCCAAGCTGCATAAATTACATATTCGTCATTTATGTAACACATCTAATTTGTGCATTAATAGCTGTTATGTT
>SRMA01027156.1:0-12220 GCA_007224835.1 Danionella cerebrum | reverse complement strand
TCCAAGCTGTTCCCACTCGAGTTGCTATGTCTTTTTTTTTTTTTTTGACCAGCGGTTTCCGTAAAAATCGCGAATTTCGGCCCAAAAATCGCCCAAGTCATTCCCTATGGGAGCCCTAGAGTGGTGATGTCCTCGCTCACTCTAACTTTGAGCAAGCTCAGTCTTGTTGCTACTTGCACTGTTTTCTCAACTAAAAATTAACCTTTACACACACATTTTATGCCTAAATGGTAGAGATTTTTGTCCTCTTTCAGTTGGTGCTGTTTTCATTTTTAAAAAACACACGGTTTTTACTCCAGGTGGCCTAAACCACAAGGAGTGCACATAATTGCTCCATTCACCTCCATTCAAAAAATCTGGTGGATTCTGTTCAAAATCTCAATTGCAGGCTATTTATAACTCGCCATAAATCATTCAAACTTTATCACAGCTTCACAAAACTTACACCATTTTCTTCCTTAAAATCTTGTGATTCTAACAGTAAAGGAAATATTTTAATGTCTCTTGTCCTTCTTTCGTAATCCTTATTTGTTTGGAGGTATGGATTTCTCAGAAATGAGCAGTTGCACAGAATCAAATGAAGGCTTTTTCTAGCTCGCCATAATTTTTTTATTTCAAATCAAACCTTCACAAAATTTACAGCATTCTCTTCGTTAGGGTCTTCTGCTTCTGACAAAGAAAGAATCATTTGGGTATGTCTTACGGTTCTTCTATAATCTTTATTTGTTTGAGGCATGAAAATTGGATTTTCTCCAGCAGATTTGCCATCATTTGAAAATCTGACAGCTGGCCCTTTGCAGCAGCTGCACTTGATTACTAATAAGTAGGTCAAAGGTGTCTCATAGACTTTCAATGGCCCATTGAAATGAATGGAGCATGAATCCCATAGATCCTAATGTAAAAGAGCTTCTGTAATTGATTGACACGGGAAAGTCATACTAGAAATAAAGAAGCAAATCACTTATCCAGCCAATCATTCCTTGTGATTTAACATAAAATAATTAAGCCACACCCACTTTTTTACAAAACTATCGATGTCAAATATCTTCTGGACGGAACACAGTAGAGACATGGGGGTTGCTTTATATTATTCTAAATGGAAAGTAGATTACAACATGATGTCACTGTCTCCTCCATAGCAACCAGACTGGTTACCATAGCAACCAATATGGCATGTCTATCTCAGCTTAGGAAAATCATAGAGAGATGGGGGTTGCTGTATTTTACCCGTATAGATATGGGGAGCAAAATATTAGGTCAGCGACCCCTCCATAACAACCAAACTGGTTACCATAGCAACCAATATGGCGCAGCTCTATCTCAGCTTTGGAAAGTCATAGAGACATGGGGGTTGATGTATTGACATGGGGAATAATGTGTTAGGTCACTGACCCCTCCATAGCAACCAGACTGGTTACCATAGCAACCAATTTTGCATGTACCTATCTCAGCTCAGGAAAATCATAGAGACATGGGGTTGCTGTAATTTACTCGTATTCATATGGGGAACAATATATTAGGTCAGCGACCCCTCCATAGCAACCACTGTTACCATAGCAACCAATATGGCGTATCTCTATCTCAGCTTACGAAAGTCATAGAGACATGGGGGTTGGTGTATTTTACTCGTGTTGACATGGGGAACAATATGTTAGGTCACTGACCCCTCCATAACAACCAGACTGGTTACCATAGCAACCAATTTTGCATGTACCTATCTCAGCTTATGAGAATCATAGAGACATGTGAGTTGGATTATGTTATTGTTGCGGAATTGACAACATTTAAAAAAAGGTATTAACGGTACCAACGCAAGCCAACATCGAAGTTTGCGTGCAAACTTTAAAATCTAGTTATTCTTCTTCTTCTTATTATGTTGGCTTGCAAAGCCAACATATTGTTATCTCTCCTAAACTTATTATTCTTCTTCTTCTCTTGTCTTCTGACAAAAATTCTTAACCCTACTCCTCCTAGCCCGTTCGAGCTACAGCCACGAAACTTTCCACACACCTCAAAGCTGTTATGTAGTTTGTTGCTATATCTCTTCGGGCCGATTCGACCAGCGGTTTCCGTAAAAATCGCGAATTTCGGCCCAAAAATCGCTCAAGTCATTCCCTATGGGAGCCCTAGAGTGGTGATGTCATGGCTCACTCTAACTTTGAGCAAGCTCAGTCTTGTTGCTACTTGCACTGTTTTCTCAACTAAAAATTAACCTTTACACACACATTTTATACCTAAATGGTAGAGATTTTTGTCCTCTTTCAGTTGGTGCTGTTTTCATTTTTAAAAAACACACGGTTTTTACTCCAGGTGGCCTAAACCACAAGGAGTGCACATAATTGCTCCATTCACCTCCATTCAAAAATTCTGGTGGACTCTGTTTAAAATCTCAATGGCAGGCTATTTTTAACTCGCCATAAATCATTCACACTTTATCACAGCTTCACAAAATTTACACCATTCTCTTCCTTAAAATCTTGGATTCTAACAGTAAAAGAAATATTTCAATACCTCTGTTCATTCTTTCGTAATGTTTATTTGTTTGAGGGTATGGATTTCTCTAAAATGAGCAGTTGCACAGAATCAAATGAAGGCTATTTGTAGCTCGCCATAATTTTTTATTTCTAATCACACCTTCACAAAAATTACAGCATTCTCTTCGTTAGGGTCTTCTGCTTCTTACAAAGAAAGAATCATTTCTATATGTCTTACGGTTCTTCTATAATCTTTATTTGTTTGAGGCATGGAAATCAGATTTTCTCCAGCAGATTTGCCATCGTTTGAATATCTGACAGTTGACTTTCCAGCTGCAGCTGACTCGTTTGAAAATCTGGCAGTTGATAACTCCAGGTGCAAGCTGATTTCAAATAAGTAGGTCAAAGGTGTCTCATTGACTTTCAATGGCCCATTGAAATGAATGGAGCATGAATCCCATAGATCCTATTGTAAAAGAGCTTCTGTAATTGACACTGGAAAGTCATACAATCATTAAGGAAGCAAATTACTTATCCAGCCCATCATTGCTTGTGAATTAACATAAATTAATTAAGCCACACCCGCTTTTTGACAAAACTTTCAATGTCAAATATCTTCTAAACGGAACACAGTAGAGACATGGGGGTTGCTTTATATTAATCTAAATGGAAAGTAGATTACAACATGATGTCACTAACTCCTCCATAGCAACCAGACTGGTTACCATAGCAACCAATATGGCATGTCTCTATCTCAGCTTAGGAAAATCATAGAGATGGGGGTTGCTGTATTTTACCCGTATAGATATGGGGAGCAATATATTAGGTCAGCTGCCCCTCCATAGCAACCAAACTGGTTACCATAGCAACCAATATGGCGCAGCTCTATCTCAGCTTTGGAAAGTCAGAGAGACATGGGGGTTGATGTATTGACATGGGGAACAATGTGTTAGGTCACTGACCCTCCATAGCAACCAGACTGGTTACCATAGCAACCAATTTTGCATGTACCTATCTCAGCTCAGGAAAATCATAGAGACATGGGGGTTGCTGTAATTTACCCGTATTCATATAGGGAACAATATATTAGGTCAGCGACCCCTCCATAACAACCACACTGTTACCATAGCAACCAATATGGCGTATCTCTATCTCAGCTCACGAAAGTCATAGAGACATGGGGGTTGGTGTATTTTACTCGTGTTGACATGGGAAACAATATGTTAGGTCACTGACACCTCCATAGCAACCAGACTTGTTACTATAGCAACCAATTTTACATGTACCTATCTCAGCTTATGAGAATCATAGAGACATGAGGGTTGGATTATGTTATTGTTGCGGAATTGACAACATTTTAAAAAAAAAAAGGTATTAACGGTACCAACGCAAGCCAACATCGAAGTTTGCGTGCAAACTTTAAAATCTAGTTATTATTCTTCTCTTTTCCTACGTCAAAATTTTGCAATGCTTCTCCTCCTAGCCCGTTCGAGCTACAGCCACGAAACTTTCCACGGTCGTCCAGACTGTTCCCACTCGAGTTGCTATATCTCTTCGGACCGATTGGACCAGCGGTTTCCGTATAAATCGCGAATTTCGGCCCAAAAATCGCCCAAGTCATTCCCTATGGGAGCCCTAGAGTGGTGATGTCATCGCTCACTCTAACTTTGAGCAAGCTCAGTCTTGTTGCTACTTGCACTGTTTTCTCAACTAAAAATTAACCTTTACACACACATTTTATATCTAAATGGTAGAGATTTTTGTCCTCTTTCTGTTGGTGCTGTTTTCATTTTTTAAAAACACACGGTTTTTACTCCAGGTGGCCTAAACCACAAGGAGTGCACTTAATTGCTCCATTCACCTCCATTCAAAAATTCTGGTGGATTCTGTTTAAAATCTCAGTCGCAGGCTATTTTTAACTCGCCATAAATCATTCACACTTTATCACAGCTTCACAAAATTTACACCATTCTCTTCCTTAAAATCTTGGGATTCTAACAGTAAAAGAAATATTTCAATACCTCTGGTCATTCTTTCGTAATCCTTAGTTGTTTGAGGGTATGGATTTCTCTGAAATGAGCAGTTGCACAGAATCAAATGAAGGCTATTTGTAGCTCGCCATAATTTTTTTATTTCTAATCAAACAAACAAAAAAATTACAGCATTCTCTTCGTTAGGGTCTTCTGCTTCTGACAAAGAAAGAATCATTTCGATATGTCTTACGGTTCTTCTATAATCTTTATTTGTTTGAGGCATGGAAATGGGATTTTCTCCAGCAGATTTGCCATCGTTTGAAAATCTGACAGTTGAGTCAGCTGACTCGTTTGAAAATCTGGCAGTTGATAACTCCAGGTGCAAGCTGATTTCAAATAAGTAGGTCAAAGGTGTCTCATAGACTTTCAATGGCTCATTGAAATGAATGGAGCATGAATACCATAGATCCTAATGTAAAAGAGCTTCTGTAATTGATTGACACTGGAAAGTCATACAAGCATTAAGGAAGCAAAATACTTATCCAGCCCATCATTGCTTGTGAATTAACATAAATTAATTAAGCCACACCCACTTTTTTGACATAACTTTCAATGTCAAATATCTTCTAAACGGAACACAGTAGAGACATGGGGTTGCTTTATATTATTCTAAATGAAAAGTAGATTACAACATGATGTCACTAACTCCTCCATAGCAACCAAATTGTTTACCATAGCAACTATATAGCCACATCTCTATCTTAGCTTAGGAAAATGCTAGAGACTTGGGGGCTGGTAAGCTTCACCCATACTGACAGCTGAAACATATTATGTTAATGACACCTCCATAGCAACCAGACTGGTTACCATAGCAACCAATATGGCATGTCTCTATCTCAGCTTAGGAAAATCATAGAGAGATGGGGGTTGCTGTATTTTACCCGTATAGATATGGGGAGCAATATATTAGGTCAGCGACCCCTCCATAGCAACCAAACTGGTTACCATAGCAACCAATATGGCGCAGCTCTATCTCAGCTTTGGAAAGTCATAGAGACATGGGGGTTGATGTATTGACATGGGGAACAATGTGTTAGGTCACTGACCCCTCCATAGCAACCAGACTGGTTACCATAGCAACCAATTTTGCATGTACCTATCTCAGCTCAGGAAAATCATAGAGACATGGGGTTTGCTGTAATTTACTCGTATTCATATGGGGAACAATATATTAGGTCAGCGACCCCTCCATAGCAACCACACTGTTACCATAGCAACCAATATGGCGTATCTATATCTCAGCCTACGAAAGTCATAGAGACATGGGGGTTGGTGTATTTTACTCGTGTTGACATGGGGAACAATATGTTAGGTCACTGACACCTCCATAGCAACCAGACTGGTTACCATAGCAACCAATATTGCATGTACCTATCTCAGCTTATGAGAATCATAGAGACATGGGGGTTGGATTATGTTATTGTTGCGGAATTGACAACATTTAAAAAAATAGGTATTAACGGTACCAACGCAAGCCAACATCGAAGTTTGCGTGCAAACTTTAAAATCTAGTTATTCTTCTCTTTTCTTCTTCCAAAAATTCTACCGGCATCTCCTCCTAGCCCGTTCGAGCTACAGCCACGAAACTTTCCACGGTCGTCCAGACTGTTCCCACTCGAGTTGCTATATCTCTTCGGACCGATTGGACCAGCGGTTTCCGTAAAAATCGCGAATTTCGGCCCAAAAATCGGCCAAGTCATTCCCTATGGGAGCCCTAGAGTGGTGATGTCATCGCTCACTCTAACTTTGAGCAAGCTCAGTCTTGTTGCTACTTGCCCTGTTTTCTCAACTAAAAATTAACCTTTACACACACATTTTATATCTAAATGGTAGAGATTTTTGTCCTCTTCAGTTGGTGCTGTTTTCATTTTTAAAAAACACACGGTTTTTACTCCAGGTGGCCTAAACCACAACGAGTACACATAATTGCTCCATTCACCTCCATTCAAAAATTCTGGTGGACTCTGTTTAAAATCTCAATCGCAGGCTATTTTTACCTCGCCATAAATCCTTCAAACTTTATCACAGCTTCACAAAATTTACACCATTTTCTTCCTTAAAATCTTGGGATTCTAACAGTAAAAGAAATATTTCAATACCTCTGGTCATTCTTTCGTAATCCTTATTTGTTTGAGGGTATGGCTTTCTCTGAAATGAGCAGTTGCACAGAATCAAATGAAGGCTATTTGTAGCTCGCCATAATTTTTTTATTTCTAATCACACCAACAAAAAAATTACAGCATTCTCTTCGTTAGGGTCTTCTGCTTCTGACAAAGAAAGAATCATTTCGATATGTCTTACCGTTCTTCTATAATCTTTATTTGTTTGAGGCATGGAAATCGGATTTTCTCCAGCAGATTTGAAAAAAAAAAAAAAAACTGACAGTTGAGTCAGCTGACTCGTTTGAAAATCTGGCAGTTGATAACTCCAGCAGGTGCAGCTGATTTCAAATAAGTAGGTCAAAGGTGTCTCATTGACTTTCAATGGCCCATTGAAATGAATGGAGCATGAACCCCATAGATCCTAATGTAAAGAGCTTCTGTAATTGATTGACACTGGAAAGTCATACAAGCATTAAGGAAGCAAATTACTTATCCAACCAATCATTGCTTGTGATTTAACATAAAATAATTAAGCCACACCCACTTTTTGACATAACTTTCAATGTCAAATATCTTCTAAACGGAACACAGCAGAGACATGGGGGTTGCTTTATATTATTCTAAATGAAAAGTAGATTACAACATGATGTCACTAACTCCTCCATAGCAACCCAATTGTTTACCATAGCAACCATATAGCCACATCTCTATCTTAGCTTAGGAAAATGCTAGAGACTTGGGGGCTGGTAAGCTTTACCCATACTGACAGCTGAAACATATTATGTTAATGACACCTCCATAGCAACCAGACTGGTTACCATAGCAACCAATACGGCATGTCTCTATCTCAGCTTAGGAAAATCATAGAGAGATGGGGGTTGCTGTATTTTACCCGTATAGATATGGGGAGCAATGTATTAGGTCAGCGACCCCTCCATAGCAACCAAACTGGTTACCTTAGCAACCAATATGGCGCAGCTCTATCTCAGCTTTGGAAAGTCATAGAGACATGGGGTTGATGTATTGACATGGGGAACAATGTGTTAGGTCACTGACCCCTCCATAGCAACCAGACTGGCTACCATAGCAACCAATTTAGCATGTACCTATCTCAGCTCAGGAAAATCATAGAGACATGGGGGTTGCTGTAATTTACTTGTATTCATATGGGGAACAATATATTAGGTCAGCGACCCCTCCATAGCAACAACACTGTTACCATAGCAACCAATATGGCGTATCTCTATCTCAGCTTACGAAAGTCATAGAGACATGGGGGTTGGTGTATTTTACTCGTGTTGACATGGGGAACAATATGTTAGGTCACTGACCCCTCCATAGCAACCAGACTGGTTACCATAGCCACCAATTTTGCATGTACCTTTCTCAGCTTATGAGAATCATAGAGACATGAGGGTTGGATTATGTTATTGTTGCGGAATTGACAACATTTAAAAAAAAGGTATGAACGGCACCAACGCAAGCCAACATCGAAGTTTGCGTGCAAACTTTAAAATCTAGTTAAACAATTATTATTTTACATCTGGGGGTGCCCAGATTCTTTTAAAGGTTTAAAGGGGGGCTCGACTAAAAAAGTTTGAGAACCACTGTATTATTACTAATGTGGGGGTAATCTTACTAGCTATTATTAGTAATGTAGTGACAATGTTACTAGCTATTATTAGTAAATGTAGTGACAATGTTTCTGGCTATTATTAGTAATGTAGTGACAATGTTACTGGCTATTATTAGTAATGTAGTGACAATGTTACTGGCTATTATTAGTAATTTAGTGACAATGTTACTAGCTACTATTAGTAATGTAGTGACAATGTTACTGGCTATTATTAGTAATGTAGTGACGATGTTACAGGCTATTATTAGTAATGTAGTGACAATGTTACTGGCTATTATTAGTAATGTAGTGACAATGTTACTGGCTATTATTAGTAATGTAGTGACAATGTTAATGGCTAATATTAGTAATGTGGTGACAATGTTACTGGCTATTATTAGTAATGTAGTGACAATGTTACTAGCTATTATTAGTAATGTAGTGACAATGTTACTAGCTATTATTAGTAATGTAGTGACAATGTTACTAGCTATTATTAGTAAATGTGGTGACAATGTTACTGGCTATTATTAGTAATGTAGTGACAATGTTACTGGCTATTATTAGTAATGTAGTGACAATGTTACTGGCCATTATTTGTAATTTAGTGACAATGTTACTGGCTATTATTAGTAATGTAGTGACAATGTTACTGGCCATTATTAGTAATGTAGTAATGTTACTGTCTGTTCATGTTACATGTTTGGTTGTTAACTTTACACAGTTGATATAAAATATTTTTTAACAGTATTTGGTTCAGAATCTTTTTTTTCTAGATCTTCCTCTTTTAAAATTGGGTGCGTCTTATGTGCCGGTGCGTCTTATAAGCCGAAAAATACGGTAATATAGTTTTAGTTTTTTTCAGGTTTATCTCTTTTTTTCCCAATCTTTAACCTCTCCATTCTGAATGCTCAAGTTCATGTGACTGCAGCCGCTCCCTTAGAGTAGAATTGCATTTTTGGCCTGGAAATCTCACATGCATTTGAATAGAGTCTGTGTCTGTGATGCGGGCATTTCTGCACTAAACGTCAAACGCATGTAAACGGCCATGAGCAGCGGCGCTGAAATATCCAGAAAGAAAACGTGTGGATTCTGGGAATGTTGATTTGGAGATGCTGAAAGTTCACCAGTAATTATTGCAAAGCCAGAGGTTGCAGAGTACTGATGCATGGACCGTAATTCCGTACAGCAACAATGTCCTTTAGTGATGCAATCGCTGTTCTCTGAAGAGATGTTTGGACCACACAAAAGCAATCCGAGAGACAGAATGCAGGCATGTATGTGATTGACTGGTGTTTATGAGTCATAGTGCACAGACAGATACATGGATCTGTTTTACAAGCCCATATAAAAGCAATCTGCTTCATACTGTAAGTACCTGTTGAGTTATGGGCGCTGACTCAAGGTCAGCCTGTCACAGTGTTCTCTTCTCAGATGGCATTTACAGAGAACGAGAGAGAGCGACGAAGAGGAAGAGGGAGAGATAAAAAGGTGGTGGCAACAGGGTTCGTCTCCTAAAGGGTGGCTTCAAAAATGTAGAGCGACAGCGAGCCTTTACAGAAAGAGCCTTGTTTGAAACTGTAGCCTACCTTTAGAAACCTGTGATATTTGCTTGTGTGTTTCCACGGACTACAGAAAAAAGGTTAAGTCTGTTCTGAAGGGGAGATCCTGAATGAAATCTGTGCTGTGGAATTGGTGTTGTATTAAAGAAGCTGCCGCACTTTTTTTCAGGGAAAACGTTGGTGTATTTAAATGAATCAAATGCACAACAGGAGTTCACAGCTTTAATTTTCGATCTGCCTTTAAACCATGTTATAGGAGATGTTTTCAGCCACTTTATTGAGATTTGGAGTCTAAATCTGGCCAGACCTTGCTCTGTTCATTTAATTTAATGATTGTTGGTGGCAAATCTTTTTATATTATATTATAATAGTTTAAGAAAATGCTTTAAAATAAAAACAAAAAAACTAATCTCAACCGCCACTAATTTAAATTGCAGTAAAAATTCAAGAAACCTTTATTTGTCCCACAATGAGGAAATTGCATTTTTGCAACGGTATATCTTACTCTACAAATGTGTAGAGAGAAGTTTGTACAGAAATAGAAGTGAGAATAGCGAAAAGTAAAAAAAAGAAGACAGTGAGCCTTTGCAAGCAGCAGCCGGTCTCCAACAGCGCCAGAAGTATTGCCACCAGCGCCGGAAGTATCCATCAAATAATTATTTATATATATATATATATATATATATATATATATATATATATATATATATATATATATATAAATATATATATATATATATATATATATATATATATATATATATATATATATATATATATATATATATATATATATATATATATATATATATATTTGTATACTTTTTTGAAAAATATTTTTTTCTTTTTGATTGGTAAGTTCCTACCTGATTTCTATTTATTTCTGGGATAAAAAATCCGCAAATCACTTATTTTCAATATGGATTTAACTAACAACCTTTTCGCAAAGCCAAGACACAAATAATCCTGCATTCTTGATCGTTTGTGGTCATTCCTGTCAGGAACAGGTCACATTTTAGCTTCTTAGTTGATCACCATTTGATGTCCTCTGACTATGAATTCTGCTTTCAAATATTGGGACGATCCAGATCCAGATCAAGACCAAGACCAGTAAACCCCAAAAATAAACAAATTTTTTGCTTCAAGATACGAAGAAAAATTCGAGATACGAACAATTACAAGCTGTTTTGCCCTATTTTCTGCTTGTTTGTATGACGTTACGCTGCATTCACTCACGGTGTTCTTGCTCTCCATTCTCCCAGTGCAAAAAGGGTCTGATGCCCTTCAAAACACTTCAACAACACAGCGAAACATTACGTATAGGTTACTAATAATGTACTACAACAAATGTTAGAGTCAAGGTGTCTTAAAAGAAATAACGTTTATAACGTGGAAAGTGCTGCTCTGTAGCGCAACTTAGAGAAACCCAGTGACGTGTTCTCAGAAGCGTCTCTCCATCTGTCTGCGCTTGTGCTTGAAACCGTGTTGGTGTCAGTAATTCGTGAAATATCTTGAGAAAGTTAACTTTCATACGTAGTGCTGTAATGTTTTCTGCATCCGTTCCTCCTCCTCCAACACATCGCTTCAGTCAAGGTAAGGTTTCACATTTGTGTACATATTATTTAGCATTTATTTCATTCTGTTTTATTATCATTTATTACATTAACAATGTGTAGATTTAAGGATTGAAGAAACGTTACTTGATTTTTCACTGGTTTTCCATTTTTTTCATCTACTTATTCTGTTGTTTCTGAGAGCCGTTACACGGATTAGGTGTTTTACATGAAAAACTTGCTTCAAGATACAAATTATTCGAGATTCGAATGTCACCCTGGAACGCATTACTTTCGTATCTTGGGGTACCACAGTTTCTGGTTTGTGTACTTTGTCCACCACTGGGTAAAATACTTACGTTACTCATATAAGTTGAAAAAAAAAACGTACAGTATTGTTAATACTATCTTTCTTAATCTGTGGACACAAAACATTTCTTTCCGTCGCTTGTAAATGCTTTTCCTCATCACTCGCACATCAGTGATTCAGATCATGGTGTGCCTTCAGCTGTGAAAGCAGATCATAACTGCAAATAAAACGCACACATCTTCCTCTGAGACATTTTTGTAGGTGTTTTCAAATCCTGCATGTGTTTCTAGGCACTGAATGAAGCCCCCGACGCCTGCCTCTCGATGATTATTCAAATGAGTACTCTACCTCACATTTTAATGACTTGTGTTGGGGGTAATTAAGGCGTCTATTAAAACAGAGAATCGTGACGGTGAATACATCTTTATTCTAGCTTAACTACAATAACATGAAGATAATTGTCTGAGATTGGAAGACACCATCTCTGTTACCCAGCCTCATCTAGAACTTAATGTTCTGGGGGCTCATGTACGTTAAAAAGAGGATCAAGTGGTGGGGCAGAGGATTCCTG
>SRMA01027155.1:301421-315265 GCA_007224835.1 Danionella cerebrum | reverse complement strand
TTGTTTATTTGCATGGCGTTCGAGCTGTGGTTAACGGATATGAAATTGAATTAGATACGTTTTTAGAGGAGTTTCCGCTGAACACAGCAGTATTTAATATGTGTAGGTTATTCTCAGGGTTCGTGAGCTATGAGTGAAAATGTAACGCACAAGGGGGCAAGTCCCCGGTACCGGGGACTCTCGGGCTTAAGAGGTTAACTCCTCTTCATGTCAACAAAAGAGCTAGCCGTCATTTGTCTTTTCGAGAAAAACAAATCAGATATGTCACAACGAAACTCTTGTTCATCATTGTTTATTCAGAGTAATTGTGACTTCGGGCTGTATGCTGGGAATTTGTTTTTTGTAGTGCTTCATCTTTTTAAACACTCAATGGTGACCCTGAATAATCCCATGTGGACACAATCACGAAATAAAGAACCCATTATTTAATTTAGTCCCGTGTATGGTCTCTGTAGAAGAAACCTGAGCCTTTAGACTCCAGCCGGAAACACAGATTAAGATCGGGACACATGAGAATAAATGAACCGCAGCAGATTATTGGAGAACATCCTTCAGGAAAGAAAAATTACTGCAGTAATGAAGAACCTGTGGAACATGTTCTGTGTCACTGCCAGCAGAAGGTTTATGAAAAAGAGAAAGAAATTCTAATAATTTGAATTCTAATAATTAAATGAAACTGGACTATTAAGTAGAATTTCAATGTTTAGAGTGAGTTTTAATAATAATAATAAGAAGAAGAAAGTTTTTTTTGTACTGAGGAATGTTTATAGCACCTGTCTGAACCACATTTTTACAATTGTCTCTGATTCATGCTTTAATCCAGCAGGTGGCGCTAATGCACCACGATTTATGATGCCACCCCCCCCCCCTTCCCCAATTCAAACAAGTGAAGAAGACAAGCACTGAAAAAAACGAGACTAACTGGATTTACTGCAAGAGAAACCATTGACCGTCTGTGGCAACGCTATAATAAAGATGGAGTTTAAAGAAGAACCCTGCGGAGTAAAAGAGGAACCTTTCGAAGTAAAAGAGGAACCTTTCGAAGTAAAAGAGGAACCTTTCAAAGTAAAAGAGGAACCTTTCAAAGTAAAAGAGGAACCTTTCAAAGTAAAAGAGGAACCTTTCAAAGTAAAAGAGGAACCTTTCAAAGTAAAAGAGGAACCTTTCGAAGTAAAAGTGGAACCTTTCGAAGTAAAAGAGGATCCTTTCGAAGCAAAAGTGGAACCTTTTAAATTAAAAGAACCAGAGGAACTAAAAGGTCAGTTTTTAACATCACTGTGTTTAACTGCTAATGAGGAAAATCAAATAGAAATTTTTAGAAAGTATTCTTTCATAAACAAATGTATTTTTATTCTTTGTTTCTTGTAATATCCTTTACTTTTTATGTTTTGCTTTACTTTAGAATTTAAAGAAGAGATAAAATCCATCAAGTTTCAGCAAACTCATTTCTGCGAGGAAGAAGAATTTATTTTAAAGAATGAAGAGAATTTAACAGAGAAACCAGCTGCAAAAACTGGAGCCAAGTTTGGTTTCTCCTGCTCTGAATGTAAAGGTGTCTTCAAATCTGAAAAAGGACTTAAAATACATCAACAGATTCACACTGGATTGAAGCCGTTCAGCTGTGATCAGTGCAAGAAAACATTTGTTTCAGAGAAAACCTTTAAAAAACACCTTAACACTCAGTGTGATGATAAGCTTTATGTCTGTTCTACATGTGGACAAAGATTTACGAGCTCCGCAAATCTAATAAACCATAATCGGGTTCACACTGGAGAGAAACCATACAATTGTTCACACTGTGAGAAGAGTTTCTCTCGGTCATCTCATCTTAAATATCATGAGAGGCTTCACACTGGAGAGAAACCATACAAATGTTCACACTGTGAGAAGAGTTTCTCTCGGCCATCTCATCTTAAATATCATGAGATGGTTCACACTGGGGAGAAACCATACAAATGTTCACACTGTGAGAAGAGTTTCTCTGTCTCATTTACCCTTCGATCTCATGAGAGGGTTCACACTGGAGAGAAACCATACAAATGTTCTCAGTGCGAGAAGAGTTTCTCTCAGCCATCTTCTCTTAAATATCATGAGAGGCTTCACAATAGAGAGAAACCATACAAATGTTCACACTGTGAGAGGAGTTTTTCTGACCCTTATACTCTTAAATATCATGAGATGATTCACACAGGAGAGAAACCATACAAATGTTCACAATGTGAGAAGAGTTTTTCCAAGTTATTTCGTCTAAAAAATCATGAGAGGGTTCACACTGGAGAGAAACCATACAAATGTTCAAAATGCAAGAAGAGTTTCGCTCTGCAATGTAATCTTAAAGATCATGAGAAGATTCACACTGGAGAGAAACCATACAAATGTTCACACTGTGAGAAGAGTTTTTCTCATTCATCTCGTCTTAAATATCATGAGAGGATTCACACTGGGGAGAAACCATACAAATGTTCACACTGTGAGAAGAGTTTCTCTGTCTCATTTACCCTTAGATCTCATGAGAGGGTTCACACTGGAGAGAAACCATACAAATGTTCTCAGTGCGAGAAGAGTTTCTCTCAGCCATCTTCTCTTAAATATCATGAGAGGACTCACAATAGAGAGAAGTAGGGGTGTAACAGTTCATGGGGATGTATTGAACCGTTTCGGTGCAGCCTGTTCGGTTCGGTACACATGCGTACCGTTTCGGTATGATTTTTTTAATTAAATAAAATAAATTTAATATTAGTGTGATATTAAGCGCAGCGGAACAATGTTCCTAGGCGAGATTCTGCACGGACGCTATTGAGTGAGGCACAGTAGAGCTGCACGGATAGCTATGAGAAATGGCATCATGTGTCACGTCCACTGCTAGGTCTATGTACCACATTATGTATGTTGCCCTTTAAGAGCTGCGCCCCAAACCCGCAGTGTGTGCGCTGCAGGAGTCTGTGTGTGTGTGAGGAGAGACGAGTGTGTGCGCTGCTCTTCCCCTGAAACTGCTACCCTGTTACATATTGTTTACTTTTAGTTTGTGTTTTGAAATGTAATTTCTTGTGATGCTGAAGGAAGCTAACTATAAAGGTTTGAGTTTGAAATGATGTGTTCGTCTTAAAGCTCCTTTTTTTTCCACTGGCTATCCAGCACAAGCGTCACACATGGCAACAGCGAAAGAGAAGCCAGAGCTTGAAGACCCTCCCACCTCACTACGGTCTCCTGTTTGGGAACACTTTGGCTTCTCTGTTAAAATACATAACGGGGATAGACGAGTGGATAAATTTAAAGTTGTATGCCGACATTGTTCCACGGAAATCGGGCAGGCAACACATCTAACATTTTCTACTGCTGGAGAGAAACCATACAAATGTTCAAAATGCAAGAAGAGTTTCTCTCTGCAATGTAATCTTAAATATCATGAGAAGATTCACACTGGAGAGAAACCATACAAATGTTCACAGTGTGGGAAGAGTTTTTCTCATTCATCTTCTCTTAAATAACACAATGTTGAGCCACTGGCCGTATCTCGACAAATACCAGTTGTTAACTCAGATAACAGAGAAAAAGGAAGTGTTCAGATGCTTACTCTGCAACCCAAAGAAGAAGACGCCGTGAACTTCGAAATCATCAAACACGACTTTGAGACACACATTCAGGAGATTCCCAACACAACCGTAATTCAGTACAGTGTGCAGACATGAGCTAGCAACTTGTCAACCGCTAACACTGAAGTACTCAACAAGCTCCACGTCGTGCTGAAAACATGACGTAAACATTATACAGTGAGTGATTTTCTGTTTGTTTGATTAAATAAATGTATCGCACTGAATGCTGCTGGATATCTGCCAGCGCTGAGAGCTGGAGTTTGCTTTTAACATGCATTTGAATAACACCCCAAACTTCTCAAAGAACATAATTTACTCTACTTGTACTCTACAGAAGTCGATTGTTTAAAATAATTTCATTAATTATAAATATTGTTCTAAATACAGACGTGTGTTTAGTTTTTCTTTTCTTTTGGGCCATGTTTGTTTTGTTTAGTGTAATTTACAAATCTTTTGATACTATTGTTTTTTTTCTCTAAGTTGGGATGCACTGAGTTATATTTACACAGCATTTTATTATTAATAATAATAATAATGATAAACACATTCTTGATGTCTGTTATTTTTGTTAAGTTTGTTTTTGTTGCCAAATTGGTGTAGATCAGTCGACGAATAAATAATTGCACGCTTATGTCTGATTTTTTTATTTTTAATATAAAAACAGCTTCTATGTAGTGAACTACTTTTACCATGTTTCTGTCGCTTATAGCTTTGCTACATTTCTCAGGGTATATCTTTAGTGTAGTGAAGCTTCATTTAATGAAGAGCTTACTACAACACTCCTCATCTCATCTTAAAAATTCCCTCTGGAGAGAAACCATACAAGTTCACGCTGTGAGAAGATTTTTCTTCTGTTAGGTAAGATGGAATATCACGAGAGGATTCTAATAAATAGTAAAACCGAGCAAAAGATGTTTACACTAAACTTGGCTAAAATCACACAAACTTTACCATCAAAAATTATTATACACTAAGAAAAGATAGAGAGAAAGTTAGAGGAGGAGGAGGACAGGTTGTTACAGGTATTCAAAATGCATCAAATGTAATGTAGTACAAATTACCGAAACACATGTCTGCTGTCTGAGTTACATTTCAACTAGACCCTCCCGCTGGAGCGATCTCGGATTCAAAGAGTATTTAGTCAGAAATAGGCGGGAAGAGCTTGGCGCTTCTTCAGATCTCAGAAAACTTCATCTCGAGGGAAAGGGAACAGATTCCTTCCATCACAAAAGGTAAACAATATCCTTCATATAAAAATATACATTCAGATAAAAGTTATATCAATAATTAAAGTTCCTGCAAACTAGATGTAACAGTACTTTAAACAGTAATCAACTTAACATACCCTCTGGGAACTCCAGTTCACCCACAGTCCCCACAACATGCGGTTTGGTTAAATAAATATAGGTGTGAATGTGTGAGTGACCCCAAAAAGGGAAGAAATGGGTTGGAAAACGAATGAATGAAATTCACAGGTGGCAGCAAACAAAACAGAACTTAAAATAATATGAACAAACAAGAAACATGGGATTAGAAAACATTTATAAAACTGAACGAGGAACAAACCAACTTTAAAAAGTGGAATCCAATACAGCTAAATAAGATAATCGATAAATTAATAGAAGTGAAAGAAATGAAAGTCATGTGAAATGATTAAATCATAATAAACTGCAAAGTTACAACAAGAGAAAGCAAAATCAAAAAGAAGAAAAAAATAGAAGAGAACAAAGTTACATGCACGATAGCCAGAACACAAAAAAGGAGTCATTACAGGCGTAGTGAAGACAGTAGGGAAACAAGTCAGGAAAATGGAAGAATCAGGGAGAAAAGAGCTGTTGCAAAAAGACAAAGCTGGTGGAAATTCTGTGATAAAATAAGCAGAGTAACCCCTGTGGCAGAGATATGGGACATGATTAAAAGCACGAGAGAAATCAGGAGATGAAATACTCTATATACAGTAGAGATGATGGCAATAGCAGCGGCACTACAGTGCATAGAAGAAGCTCAGGTCAAAAAGGTTATAATCTGTTCAGATTCACACTCAGGTTTAAAGTCTTTGCAATCATACTCATCCCACAGCAGGCAGGATATAGTGAACAAGATATACGAGACCCTCTATAGATTTAGGAATAGGAACATCAGGGTAATATTTATGTGGATTCCAGCTCATAGGGGAATAAAAGGTAATGAAAGGGTTGATAAATTAGCAAAACAAGCATTGGAAAATGAGGAGGTAATGAATATTTAAATTAGTAAAAATGAAGCAAAAGCAATAACAAAAGCATATATCGCTAAGGAATGGCAATTTAAATAGGACTCAGTGGGAAATGAGGGGCAACAAAATTATGAAATACAACCAAAGGTAGGAGGAGTGAGGACAAGTCAAAGGAGTGAGTAGCAAAGATGAAGTTACTTTAACAAGATCAAAGTTCGGGCATACTGAACTGAACAAAACTTTAAAAATAACAAATAGACACCGACAGGATTGTGTGATTATTGTGGAGTGGAAGAGTCAGCAGAACATGTTATCTGTGTTTGTCAAGAGTATGCAACGGAACGAGTGACAATTGAACGCGAATTAAGGAGAGGAGGAATATACGACTTGAGTCTTAGAAATTTGTTAATCAATGGAACAAAAAGTTTACTACGCTATTTAAAGGAAACAGGATTAAATAAGAGAATATAGTATAAATAATGGGATTCTCCTGTGAAGGAAAAGGGAACGCTCTGGTCCACACTCCAATACAGTAGGTGGCGATAAAACACCTCAACTGTGGTGCTACCCGCCATAAAAACGGAAAAAGAAGAAGAAGAACGCGCCAGGAACGAGTTAAGCGTGATCGCTGTTGTTGAGAGTGTTCGCAGCAAAGAGAATCCCCCGAGTAAAGTTACCGTTAACGGATTCTATCTGTTTACCGATTAACGGTTGAATCGAGCGGGATGCGCTTCACCGAGTTTCGTTCATGAAGAGAAGTTTCTCGAGCGTCTCAAGAGAAGATAAACAGCGAGTTCCGATGAGAGCGTGAGTTTCGTTCTTTGTTTAATGTCAATGTAATGTGAAAAAGTGGATTTATATTTCATTTTTGTGAATGAAAGAATATTCTCGAGTAATTGTTTATTATAGAGATGCGCGACCTGAGTTAAAACTAGTTTTATTATCTCCATTCTTATTCCATTTTTGTTTTCTCCATTCTTATGTTTTCACATCCGTGCTTCCAGTGAAGGACATAAAACACTTTTGGTCATTATTATAAATGTTTTGAGAGCTCGAATGTGATTTTATCACTGGTTTTGGACGAGAGTTAACACGAGGCGAGAGGTTATAAAGTGTGTGTGTGAAAGTTCGAAATGTGGAAAGTTTTGTTATTTAAGGGAATATTTGGAGATGTTGTAACGGGTAATTAAAAGTAACATTGTAAGATGCGAATTTGTGAAGCTCTTTTCTGTTAATAGTCCGGTGCAAACTTTGGTATGTGTCCTATTGTTTTTTTTCCTCGAAAAGGCTGCTTATTAAGTCGTTTATTATTAAGACCGATCCGACTTCCGACGTCTTCTCAACAAGGCGCTTTTCGTCTGCGTCAAGAAAATGTTAGCTGTGTCCCAATCCAGGTTCTTAAAGCCTCCGGGAGGTCCTTCCTATCCAGCCTCCAAGGCTGCGGCCTGGGAGCATCCTCCGAAGGCTGCAAAGTGCAAAACCCCCGGTAAATGGGACTGTCTAGCCTCTTCTACAACGTCTTGTATTATTAATATTTTTCTTTAAACGATTCATTTATATTCATGTTTTGTGTCTGATAAATTTGTAAATTGTTTTGTGCACTCTCTGCTCACCGGTGTGCGTAAAACTGGATGACTGGAAGCTTCTGCTCTCTTTGTGCAGTCACGGTATCAAGTTTATGTAAACAGAACTACGGCAAACCTTATATCGTTGGAAAGCTGATCTCACTGGCTAAATTACCCGTCAATCTGCTTGGAGCTTAATCGCTATTGGTAGGCTGTACATGTGTGAAAAAATTAGGAACCACATTGGCATTCTCTCTCAACGAGTGGCCAGGGATTGTTGACTGGCCAGTCCTGGTCACAGACTTCTAAAGGTGGTCTCAAAATGTTCAGGAGACTCTACTGAATGAAAACCTACCATTTTTGTCTGGTGTTCCTTAAAAATGGCTGGACAAACAACTGGAAAAATCTTTTTTTGTAGCAAACAAAAACTGAATAGTTGTGCTGTTGTGTTTTTATCGTGGTAAACACGTCTTTGGAGTATTAGCTCGGATGTATTTTGTTCGTTGGACTGTTACAAGTACAATGGTATGAGACACTGGATGATTCAGTGGCTGTGTAGCTGTAGAGATATCATAAAAGGTAGGCATCGCCATTTTGCTTTGTTAGGACTCTTTACACCAGGGGTGCTCATTACGTCGAGGAGGTTCTACTGGTCGATCGCGGCGTGAACTTGAAACAATATCCACCGATCATCCATCCTGTCACAGTTCAGTAAGGTTTGCTGCAGATTCACGGATTTGGTTTTCTCTGCTCAATAGCTCGAGACCAGAATGTTCTTAGTAAACAAATAACAGATATTTTTAATCTGTGTTATGTAGCGGACAAACTACAAAACGTTTTTTATCAAAACAAGTTTCCCTCTGCATTCACAGAAACACATTACCGTCTATGAGTAACCCGCTGACATGGAATCGCTTAGGGACCGTCTGCAAATTACCAGATCCAAAATATGTTTTACCCTAGAATATGCTTCATAACTTCATTCTAAATTGCTCTGTTACAACCAAAATCAAGCAACACGCCACTCCTCACCTGTATATTGTACTGCACGACTCAGTTTAAATAAAAAATTAAAAAATTCAGAGCATCCTTTTTATTCTTGATTATTTGGATCAAAGCTCAATTGCTCCCACAAAAAATCACACTATTACCAACAAATTCAGGTCACATACAACTGTTCTAATGATTCAATTCAGTGCCAGTCATCAAATTAAACTCAAGTTATTACAAAAAAATTAAATAATTAATTATTAAGTGTTTTGTCAATTCTCAAAGTTGAAAATTTGTTGATTGATGTTTTACATTTTTGTAGCGGGTAGATCATTTTGACTTGGTCATTTTAAAAGTAGCTCGCAAGCTGAAAAAGTGCGAGCACCCCTGCTTTACACAAATTGACAAACTGTTGTTGCTGTGGTGTGTTAAACCTGTAATGATTTATAACCATCTGAATCATGAGAAATTCAGCTTTCAAACGATACATAGTTCGTCAAATTCTGCCTAAAAATAGTGGGTGCAATTATGCGATCGTTCTATTAGTGTCAACTTCGGCGGGTGTTAAGGGGTTAAGGACCCTCTGAGTTTTGATGAAATAAGACGACCCATTATGATGTAAGTGGCCTTAAAATACGCACTTGGGAGTAGGGCTAGGTATCGTTCAAAAATGTTCGATACCGATACCCTGAATTCGATACTGGTTCCAAACGATACTTTTTTTGATACTTTTATTTTAAGATATAGATTTTGACAAGATTACATTACACATAATCGTAGAGAAACTTTGGTTTTATTTTTTCAGGATGTTTGTGACAGCTGGCTTGTCTGTAAGACCAACAAGCAAAGGAACAAAAGCACAAAATGAACAAAGTGCAGGGTTAACATTTGCTGTTAACCTTAAAGCAGGGGTGCCAATCTCATTTTCACAGAGGGACACATTAGCATGATGGCTGTCCTCAAAAGGCCAGATGTCACTTATAAATGTAATTGAATGTAATGTAAAATAATTGTAACTACTCATTAATGTTAAATAACTTAATATTGATAACTTATTCAAGTGACAATTCAGTTGCATAGAAACAATTGTATGTTTATTGTTGCAATATAAATCCTTTTGATTTTTGTCAGCTTATGAAAACCCACATAACTCCATTAATGAAGGAACAAACTGTCCAAGTAAATAAAGAAAAATAGCATTTTTGTAATTTGTTTAGCGGAAAAAAATACCTCACAGACTGAAGACGATGCATTTCGATCATCATCGTTTATCGTCAGGCTCAAGAAACACATCACAGTTAAACTATTAGCAGTGCCCATTTCGCATCTTGAAATTTATTTTAGCGTGAGAAATCGCTCAAATGCGTGAGTCTTATGTTCAATGTGTGAGTTTTTGCAGCTCTGCAGTTTTACTCGTGAGTATGGATGCGGAAACACTGTTGCGGCTAAAGGTATTGTGGGAAATGTAGTTTTTTTTTTCGTTTTTTTTGGACACTCAAAACTTAAGTTCTCGCGGGCCACATTAGATTACATGGCGGGCCACATCTGGCCCGCTGGCCTTGAGTTTGACACATCTGCCTTTAAGCATTTCAGTATCAACTTAGCTAGGTATTTAAAGGCATCGAAACCGTACATAACGTTACACAGCATACATTAGTCCGAAACACAATTAATAAATTGACCCCGCTTTAACGGTACACAAGCATGAAGCGCTAAAAGTTAGATGATTTTGTTTGTCTGTTTACCTGCCGGAGCAGCCATCGCGCCAGTCTCCTCATCAGTCACGGAGGATGACGCTTGTGGTGGGCATGTTGTCGGATGCTTTGAGTCAGGAAAATACTGAGAGCATGATGAGTGCACCGGCGTGATCTTCTTGCAGTAAATTAATTCCGTGTTGTTAAGATATGATCCTAATGCGCTCTTACATGGCTTATTACGGTAGAAACACTACCCAATTACATTGCACGTTACTTACGTTTTGTTATCCGGTATGTATGTGTGAGATGTACCATTGAAGCTGCCGTAAACGTGATTTTCAAGGCAGCTTCACCGCAGACAATCACCAGCATTTGATCCGGGCACGTTAAGGATGCCACACGTTTTCTAGCTCACTGACGTTAACAAGATTATACCCTTAGGTATCGACATTTGGTATCGAACGAAAATGATTTTTTCGATACTCTGTAGTATCGAGACGATTCGGCCGGTGCTTAAAAAAGTACCCAACTCGATTCCCAGCCCTACTTGGGAGGATGCTCACTTCTGGATTGGGACACAGCTGTTGATACAATACTTCCTCCATGAAGATGGTGTGTGCGCTACAGCAGATGCTCACCGCGGCAAACAGGGTGAACAGCACAAAGAAGACGACAACAGAGAAGAATTGAAAGGACACACAGAAAAAAAAATGATTGATGTCGAGCAGTTTATACTGTTGGTGGTTGATCAAAATGAGCTTGCAAAAACTGGGAAAAAAGAGATTTTGTGGTCCGCCATTTTTATCTCAGTACAAAGTCGCCATAAAAATGTGGGTTACTGAGAGGGGTCTGATTGAGGCGTTCTGTGTGATTTTGAGAGCTTCAAGTTACACAAGGCTGGATTGATCAGATGCAATCATTGTACCTTACCCGGATTTGTGAGTTGACCAATAATCCTGAAGGGGGCGCAAATGTTCTGGGTGAGCGTGGCTCAATCCACACCCGCCACTTTTACTGCGTGAGGCAATCAGATACACTTTCTTTTAACTCCTCTTCATGTCAACAAAAGAGCTAGCTGTCATTTGTCTTTTCGAGAAAAACAAATCAGATATGTCACAACGAAACTCTTGTTCATCATTGTTTATTCAGAGTAACTGTGACTTCGGGCTGTATGCTGGGAATTTGTTTTTTGTAGTGCTTCATCTTTTTAAACACTCAATGGTGACCCTGAATAATCCCATGTGGACACAATCACGAAATAAAGAACCCATTATTTATTTTAGTCCCGTGTATGGTCTCTGTAGAAGAAACCTGAGCCTTTAGACTCCAGACGGACACACAGATTAAGATCGGGACACATGAGAATAAATGAACCGCAGCAGATTATTGGAGAACATCCTTCAGGAAAGAACAATTACTGCAGTAATGAAGAACCTGTGGAACATGTTCTGTGTCACTGCCAGCAGAAGGTTTATGAAAGAGAGAAAGAAATTCTAATAATTTGAGTAGATTATTAAATGAAACTGGACTATTAAGTAGAATTTCAATGTTTAGAGTGAGTTTTAATAATAATAATAATAATAAGAAGAAGAAAGTTTTTTTTGTACTGAGGAATGTTTATAGCACCTGTCTGAACCACATTTTTACAATTGTCTCTGATTCATGCTCCAATCCAGCAGGTGGCGCTAATGCACCACGATTTATGATGCCCCCCCATTCTAACAAGTGAAGAAGACAAGCACTGAAAAAAACGAGACTAACTGGATTTACTGCAAGAGAAACCATCGACCGTCTGTGGCAACACTATAATAAAGATGGAGTTTAAAGAAGAACCCTGCGGAGTAAAAGAGGAACCTTTCAAAGTAAAAGAGGAACCTTTCGAAGTAAAAGAGGAACCTTTCGAAGTAAAAGAGGAACCTTTCAAAGTAAAAGAGGAACCTTTCAAAGTAAAAGAGGAACCTTTCAAAGTAAAAGAGGAACCTTTCAAAGTAAAAGAGGAACCTTTCGAAGTAAAAGTGGAACCTTTCGAAGTAAAAGAGGATCCTTTCGAAGCAAAAGTGGAACCTTTTAAATTAAAAGAACCAGAGGAACTAAAAGGTCAGTTTTTAACATCACTGTGTTTAACTGCTAATGAGGAAAATCAAATAGAAATTTTTAGAAAGTATTCTTTCATAAACAAATGTATTTTTATTCTTTGTTTCTTGTAATATCCTTTACTTTTTATGTTTTGCTTTACTTTAGAAACTGCAGAAGAGATAAAAGCCATCAAGTTTCAGCAAACTCATTTCTGCGAGGAAGAAGAATTTATTTTAAAGAATGAAGAGAATTTAACAGAGAAACCAGCTGCAAAAACTGGAGCCAAGTTTGGTTTCTCCTGCTCTGAATGTAAAGGTGTCTTCAAATGTGAAAAAGGACTTAAAAAACATCAACAGATTCACACTGGATTGAAGCCGTTCAGCTGTGATCAGTGCAAGAAAACATTTGTTTCAGAGAAAACCTTTAAAAAACACCTTAACACTCAGTGTGATGATAAGCTTTATGTCTGTTCTACATGTGGAAAGAGATTTACAAACTCAACAAGTCTAAAAAACCATAATCGGGTTCACACTGGAGAGAAACCATACAATTGTTCACACTGTGAGAAGAGTTTCTCTCGGCCATCTCATCTTAAATATCATGAGAGGCTTCACACTGGAGAGAAACCATACAAATGTTCACACTGTGAGAAGAGTTTCTCTCGGCCATCTCATCTTAAATATCATGAGATGGTTCACACTGGGGAGAAACCATACAAATGTTCACACTGTGAGAAGAGTTTCTCTGTCTCATTTACCCTTCGATCTCATGAGAGGGTTCACAGTGGAGAGAAACCATACAAATGTTCTCAGTGCGAGAAGAGTTTCTCTCAGCCATCTTCTCTTAAATATCATGAGAGGCTTCACAATAGAGAGAAACCATACAAATGTTCACACTGTGAGAGGAGTTTTTCTGACCCTTATACTCTTAAATATCATGAGATGATTCACACAGGAGAGAAACCATACAAATGTTCACAATGTGAGAAGAGTTTTTCCAAGTTATTTCGTCTAAAAAATCATGAGAGGGTTCACACTGGAGAGAAACCATACAAATGTTCAAAATGCAAGAAGAGTTTCGCTCTGCAATGTAATCTTAAAGATCATGAGAAGATTCACACTGGAGAGAAACCATACAAATGTTCACACTGTGAGAAGAGTTTTTCTCATTCATCTCATCTTAAATATCATGAGAGGATTCACACTGGGGAGAAACCATACAAATGTTCACACTGTGAGAAGAGTTTCTCTGTCTCATTTACCCTTAGATCTCATGAGAGGGTTCACACTGGAGAGAAACCATACAAATGTTCTCAGTGCGAGAAGAGTTTCTCTCAGCCATCTTCTCTTAAATATCATGAGAGGACTCACAATAGAGAGAAGTAGGGGTGTAACAGTTCATGGGGATGTATTGAACCGTTTCGGTGCAGCCTGTTCGGTTCGGTACACATGCGTACCGTTTCGGTATGATTTTTTTAATTAAATAAAATAAATTTAATATTAGTGTGATATTAAGCGCAGCGGAACAATGTTCCTAGGCGAGATTCTGCACGGACGCTATTGAGTGAGGCACAGTAGAGCTGCACGGATAGCTATGAGAAATGGCATCATGTGTCACGTCCACTGCTAGGTCTATGTACCACATTATGTATGTTGCCCTTTAAGAGCTGCGCCCCAAACCCGCAGTGTGTGCGCTGCAGGAGTCTGTG